>CAJVPV010002261.1:0-13463 GCA_910591835.1 Acaulospora morrowiae
AAAACAAGTTTACTTAATAAAGTTTTTAAAATATATTATTAAAATTTTCTTAAAATTTAATTTTAAAAAAATTTTTTAAAAAATAATTAATTTTATTTACATTACAAAAATAATAATAATTATTATTATTAAAATTATTTCAATATATGAATTTGTTAAATAAAAATTATAATAAAATAATATAATAATAATAATTATTTTTATTAAGTATAAAAAATTATTTAATAATTAACATAACTTAAAATTTAATTAAATTTTATTAAAAAATATAAAATTTATATTAAATATTAAGTTTTTAAGGATTTTGAAGATTTTTTAAAAATAATTTTATATAATAAAAAATAAATCAATTTTAATAACATTTATTAAATATAATAATAAATCTTTTATAATTTTTTTATAAAATTAAAATTTTTATTCATTTTTATATTTAATTTTTTAAAAATTTCTTTATAGTAAAATTTTAATTTCTATTCATATTTTATGTATAAATTTATGTATAAATTTATATATAAAATTTATAATATATTTTTTGAAATGTTTTTTTGACTTTAAATTAATATTTTCAAATAAATTTATTAATTATATTATAAAAAACATATATTTAAAGTTTTATTTTAATTAAATTATTATTTATTGAATTATAATAAAAAAATCAGTCCAATTATTTTTGATCCACACTATATATTTATTATAACTAGTGTATACCTTGTTTATTAAATATTGAATGATTAATATATATTGTTAGGCTAAAAACAATAAGTCAATTACTTCACTAGTTCAAAGTTAATATAATTAAAGATAAGTCAAGATATATAAAACTAATTTTATTAAGAACATTTCCTATTAATAAGCTTTTTTTATTTTCCAATATCAGTTCTTCTTTTGATAATTCTAAACTATGTCTTATAGCAGTAATTATTTTTTCTTAAATGATACATATTTGAAAAAACAAGTTTATTAATTATAATATTTCTTTTCCAATGATTCAATTTTATTAATTACTTTTTTTATCATTAATTATATTATTTCTTTTCTTTTAGTCTTCACTTTTATAATAATATTACTATTTATATCAATGATATCAAAAGAAAAACAATTAAGAAAAAATAGACTATTGTGACTAAAATAAATTATTAGACAGATTAGTTATACTTTTATAATTATATTTTCTATATTAATTATTAATATTACTCTGTTATTTTCAGAATACATAATATAGGCAATCATAATATACAATTATATTTTATAATTTTTACAAGACTAATAGCATATATTTACTTTATTTATTATTATTTTTTTTTTAAGGGCTAAGGTGCGATACACGCAAGGATTTTTATTGTAAATTTTATAGATTACAATTAACCATTACACGAACAGTCTATGTTTAACTGACACACCACCCTTATTCTAACCCAAATACCAACTTACATCATGGAGGAAGGTTCATACCTGGGCGTGAACTTCAGAGGGCTTTTTTGTTTTGTATTTTTTACCTGTTAGCTATCACTAGGGTCCTCTATCATTCAACCCAACAATACACATGCCTGATATCATAGAGCTTACTTCTTTACACTTCCTAGTAAATGCTCCAAGAGTTTTCCTATAGTTGGTACACACTACCAAATCTGGAGGCTCAGTTGCTGGTCAAGTGAGGCGCGACTCCTTAAGGATTACTCCTTACTCTTCCAGTAGATACTCCGAGCATATATTTACTTTATATAAACTAACACTACCTATATTATATAATAAAACTATCTAAAAAAAGTTTTATAATTTACTCACTAATTGACTTATTGTTCTTTATCTTTTTATATTACCAATATTAAAGTTCTGATAGTATAAGTAGTAAGATAATATATTAAGATATGTACCTTTTAGTTTTGTTTATTATTCAATAAATAAAAATTCAAAGAATCATATTCTAATATAATCAGTTGTGAATTAATTATATTTAGCAAAAAGTCTTGTAGCTTTAGTTAAATTCTAAAAAATTATAGTTTTGTAAACTATAGAAGGGAAATAATCTCTTATAAAACTAGAAATTGCATCAAAGTTGACAATAATTATTGTAACACTAACCAAATGATCATTACACTACTGTTTTCATTTGAAAGGTAGCCTCTGTCCGTTTTAATATTATTACATCAGCCGTAAACAGTGATTTTTATTAAACAGATCATTTCATTAGTCACAGGTAGCATTAAGACTATTAAAACTATTAATGTAATATGAAAAAATAAATTTACATAAATTCTAGATATCAAAATTTTAAAAAAATTACATAGATTGCGGCGCGTTTTTTGGCAGTATTTTCGATTTCGGCACAGTTAATATTAAAGAGAGAGCATAAGCGGTATTTAAATTCAAGAAGAAACTTGGTCGAAACCAGTATAATTAATATTTTGTCTTATATAAAAATGCTGCAATTTGACTTGTGCTAGAAATCATCATGACAATCATAATCTAAGCAAACAAAGAGTCATATCTAAATAACATATGCATTATTGAAAAATAAATATTTATCAGTGGCATAGCAGCCCGAGTTTTTGTTTTTTAATATACCCATGTAAGATAATGCTTAAGAATGAATGAATTAAAAATGAATTAATAAGAAAATGTAACTATCGCTTATTGAAATCATCTATCAGGCTCTAAAACAGCTTTTGCGTAAGGATCAGGGTTGGTGAGAAATAAAATAATGTCAGAGCGTTATTTAAATTGATCTATTTCAAAGTTGGAATCTGATGCGATCAATTCACTATTTATCATGTTTCTCAAAATAAAAGTACATATCAGCAAGAAATAAAGTTAAAGGTTAAGATATAATAGACATTTCGCAAAGATATAGACTTATTTGCAAGGCATATATTGTGTATGCGACTCTAAAGCAGTAAGCATATACATTAATACATTAATATTACTCTATTTTCAAATTAACTTTTAGTTTCATTAAAATAAACTTATCAAGCTACAATTATTTTAGATAAAATTTTATTCAAAATAATTGTAAGGGCATCTGCACAGGTGACGCACAAGTGCCGTAAGAGTGCCGCATAAAGAATGACTGTAAATAGCAACTAAACTCTTCTATAATATATCTTAAAAATTATATGTAATCTGTTTAAATATAAAATTAGACCCAAAATTATACAAATTAAATTATATTGTAATAGATACATAGTAAGTTTATTGTTATTAATGCTAATGAAGATTTGCATAATCATTATTGGTGATTAAAAGATCAAGTTCTTCTCTTTACTTTATTAACTTTTAACATCTCCATCTTTTATACATTTTGCCATAATTACATAAAATATTTAAACACATCAAATATAGACAATTAAAAATAAAGTATAATTGCATAAAGTTTATATAATAATTTCCATAATGTTATTGTTGCTGCTCATAGTTATTAATTTGACTGGTCGTGCCAGGATTAGATCTCACAATATTCATCATAAATTAATCAAGCAACTAATGACAATATTGTTGTTTGTTGCACAGCACGTAAGGTCTACGAAAATTTATTTTATTTTCATACCTAATCTAACATTATACAAGAACTACACACAGTATGTCATATATATTATTCATTATGAAAAATTCCATACTATATACTTTGTAATAAAGTTTAGATATATAAAACGCAAGCATTTTATTAATTAAGTCGATTTGTCCCTTTCGGTTACAGATATTTAATAAAAATTTTTTGTTCTATAGTTCGTCGAGGGTATGCTTATTTAAGCGTTATTTGCCTAGTCTTCGTCTGAAGTGTGTAATTAACCATTCCCCTTTATTGAAAAAGCCTAACCTTATTGATATTTCATCTTTCACTTACAGTTTCTCTCATAGTGATATACAGTATAAAAGACAATAGTGCATGTAAAATCCAACCAATTATGCTAAAATATAATAAAAAATGTAAAAATAGAGCACGTATAATGTTTAATTTACATTGGTAACATAAGCCATTATCGCGAATTACGTGATCGGTTATAATATCTCATTCGCGAATTAAATAAACCGAATTAAAAATGTTCATCTGCGTTTATTTGACGTATGGAACGCCAATATTTCCTCCTTAATGTGTATATAAATGAAGATAGTAAATAACCAATTTTTCTTGTCTTTCTGATATGTGAATACTCGCGCCGATGAAAAAGCACATTCAATCTTCGCGCATATTTGAGTGCGGGTGAAAATGCAATATAAATAGACCTTATTTTTCCTACTATCGACAATAACTCGCGATTATGTGCTCTCCTCTTTTTAATTAACTCGTAAAAATTTTCACATTCTGCAATTAAATTCTCCACTTTATCTGGGGGGACATAAACGCGCATATTGTGTGAATCTATAAAAAATCCCAAGTGTCTTATTTTTGTACTTGGATCCAAATGTGATTTCTCTTTGTTTACGACAAACCCCAATAATTCTAGTTTACGAATGATAAAGTTCCGACATCCTACTGCTTCCTGTAAAGATCTCGCAATGAATAATATTTCATCAAGGTAGACAAATATATGGATTCCAGAAGTTCTGGCCAAGTTTACAGCTAACCGAAAAATAAAGGAAAATACAGCAGGGCTAGTTTTTAGTCCAAATGGTAAGCAATTATAACAATAACGTCTTCCATCAAAATCAAAGACAAAATATTTTCGTGCATCAGGATGCACTGGTATATGATGAAACGCATCTTTAATGTCGATAGAGAACATTAAATATCCTCTATTCAGTACAGATATTACATCCTTTATTCTATCCATCTTGGGAGAGTATAGAGGTCTTACGTGCCTATTCAATCCTTTTAGATTGACTATTAGCCTTTGAGACCCATCTTCCTTGGGCTTAAAAAAAGCGTTAGACAAGAAGCATTTTTTATATATAGAGAATGTTGAAATAATTCCTGATGAAAGAAGGCATTTTATTGCTGCATGAGATTCGTCTGGATATCTTCTTTTCCTGCTTGAAATAGGAAATTTTCGCAACCGGGGACACCTGGCATTATTCCAAGCTGGAAAATAACCGTTTTCAATTATACGATTAGCTTCGTTATTTGCGAAATGCCTATACCATTGGTCAGAAAAGTAATAAAGCCTTCCACCAATATTAGTTTCTTCTAGAGTCATTTTACTTGAACTTTGAAACACTGTGTGAAAAACATACACAAATACAGGATTTTAAAATAATACCACACTGTATACGTTATATTATGTAATAAAATTCCCTCTTGTGAAAGAAACTCACCTCTGTATTACATTTATGTGCATGCCCATGTGATTAATTTTCGTGTATGTTAAAATTTCTGCTCATGTAACTTTCCAGGAATAATGCAATGTTTTTATGCTAGTATATGCCTTTTCGAGAAATCCTTTTAACTTTAATTTCGACACAACACGAAATCAAAAAAAGTAGGTAAAGAGCCATTTATTAGAACCTGATTCGCTATCAATTGTCGGAATTGCAAGTAGAAGAAGACACTTGATGGGAAAATTGGGTCTTTCTGTACAGATAATCATAGTAAGATTTACTTTAATTAGATTAATAAATGTACAGTATCAATACTTTCCGATATTAGAATTTTATTTATATTTTTCAAGTTTATTGGATTCTCTTTGAATATTTAAAATCCGACATTTTCAAATATTCTTTCATTAAATTATGCGCTTAAATTTCAACTTAATGACCCCAGAAAAGAACCTCAGATGAATTGCGCAGATGTAGACGTGGAATTTATCTTAAAAAATCTCCAAGAAGGTATTTATTTGTCTATCATATATTTTAGATCTACAATACAGCACTTTAACTTTTACTTTACAATCGGGTAATTTATTGATTCATTTGTTAACATTACGATATCAAAATAATGACCATTCTTTGTCTCATACTGTATATCGCTGATCCAGGTTATTTTCTTTGTAAAATCATGAGAAAGAAAAATTTATTTGCATAATAATATGAAGTAAGCTTTAATGCCATATATACCTCTTGAGATTCGTAATGATTCCAAAACGTATTAGCCTTCTGATTTGTAATACCAGGACATTACGAATATTTTAACATATGTGACTACATTTATTAAGAGATTGTGAGGTTTAGTGGATATGTCGTTACTCTATATGAAATACTTTTTGTGTTAATGCCTTATACATTATACGATCAATCATATTCCTAATCTACGGTAAATGCAGCCGATCAACTTTAACCGATTCGTAAACCTGGTTTATAACCAGTTTCAAACCGATTCAAACCGGATCTTGTTTACGTAACGTCGGCACAAAGTATTAAAATAGGTGGTAATTATGTTTAAGCTTGAGGGGTGTTTGGCCGATCTTCCGTCGCTTACTAACTTTACTAATACCTGCCTATTTGCTAGAACTTTCCCAAATCCTAGACAAACGGTCTTATTTGCGCCGTTTGATTACATAAGTTATTCATTATCGTTTCTTCCATAAAAAACTAATTACGTAACGCGACGCGCGTCACATTATTGCATTTCTTGTAATCCATAAAAAATTTTGTTTTTACTTTCAATTTAAAAATCGACAATCAAAAAAGTACATACAAAAAATTCAAAAGATTTATTAAATATAGATATCCACAAAAATTTGAAAAGTAAAAAAAACATTTACTGAAATTTTACAAATGTTCCTCTGAAATGAAATTCAAATATTCAATATAATAATTTCAAAACCATCATTTTCTTATTTATCAAATACAGTATCACTATTTAATGACTAATAAATATTTTTTGAAACATTTCGAATCTGTGTGTTTTTTCGCATTTATGCCTTTATTTAAATAGATTAATTTTAAAAAATATTTTCATTCAAATTTATTTGTAATATTTTTACAAATACAGTATTTATTTTGATATTTTTTTATATTAAAAACTTGACTTATTGTTTTAACTAGTGAAAAGAATTAAACCTTATATGTTTATTATATTGTTTTGATAATTATTACATTAAAAATTGCTGGAATCTACATGTGGCACTAGTTATGTGTTTTCCCAATCTAATAAATTATTATGTGTTTTTAATGTAAGTATAAAGAACCAATTAAATAAAGCTACTAAAATTTCTCGAGTTATCTAATGACATCTCAGCATTAATCAAAATCAAATTATCTAAAGCCATACCCATTATCTCTTCAAAATTTATTAGAAAAGTAACAAAGTATCTCAAAGTCTACTATAACTTGATTTACTTTTGTACTTAACAATAGCAAAACAAATGGCTTAAAAATTTAAAAGGAAGAAGACAAGACCCTTCTGAATTAGTGGATTTCTATTATATAGACTTCAAGAAACTTATTAAAAAAATAGATCTTGAAGAAAACATGTCAAACCTTCAGAAACTTCATTATTTTCTTAGAGGACTAAAACTCAAAATTGCTTCTCTTGCTGCTATAACTGTATCCACAAATGTTAGTGCAGCATTACAACTTACTCAACAATATGAAAATAATCAAGACCTTATTAATTATGAACAACTTATCAAGATCAAATCAAAAAAGACGTTTGGATTTAAAAATAAAGAAGCTTGTGATTTCATAAATGATTTTGTTCAAAAGTTTAAAAACATACATCTCAAATTTACAAAACAAATTGAAAAACTGAATACAAAAAACAAAAAAACAAACAAACTATACTTCGAGTCAAATTATACCCCTACTTTATTAGCATACATGCTTGAAAAGAATACTAGAGTATGTTATAAATGTAGCTAAACTGAATATATTTCCCAATTCTGTTTCTCAAAAAGACCTTTGTTAATTCAAATACAGTATCAACCTTTTTAATATATCAAGAAGGATAAATATATAAATTATATTACTGTAGAAGAAATATTCAATAAAGAAGAATCAAGTAAAAAAGAAAAATTAGTCTATATGAAATAAAAAGAAAGACTCAAATAATATTATACCAATTGAAAAAAACAAAAGAAAAGTTAAATGATCAAAATCAATCAAAGAAATTTAACTTGTAATTAAAGAAAAACATTGCTCAACTAATGGAAATAAAAAATCTATTGTCCATTACTAATCTTCCTCAATACAATCTATTCTTTCAAACTTAAGAAATCAAAAATAAGTTTCAACTATTTATATTTAATTAGCTTATACTATATGATGTTTTTAAAGATATTTTCAAGTTACAATCAAGTGTGTCTATAAAGCAAATGCTCCAATATTTAAACCAATAAAAGAATCTTGTCAAGATTCTTAAAAGACTAAAAAAAACAGTTAAAACAAACTATCTTTAATCTAAAAATGCTTCCAAAAAAACTTTATTAATTAAATACTATATCAGAATTAAGAGAAACCCTAAGATTATTATTCTTGATTCAGAAGCTATTGTCAGTATTATTATAAACAAGTTGATGTATAAGTTAAGATTGAAATCAGAAACTCTATCCAAAACTTTTATAATTACTACTAATGGAAACAAAGTCTATACTAAGGATCCTAACGATTCTCTTCGATTCTGTATTTGATTTTCAAGTTTATATTAAATTTAATAAGTGGAGTATACTCCACTATCATTTTTAATAGTGTTCTGAACCTTATGCGATTCTATTCAATTCTATTTGATTTCAATTTTTGGAACCATAGTCTATATATTGTATTAAATTACAAAAGTCTAATCTATATTTAAGATCTGATTATTTCTATTAAATTTCAAGTTATTGAATCTTAAGAAAAAACTTTTTTTTTAGAAATTAACTGGTTTTAAAAGATGAGAGCCAAGTGTAATTTTGATTCTCAAATCTTATATATTTAACACTAATATAGAACTGTTAAAATTGCAACTATTTACTTTACTGATAAAATATCTTAATATTATTATAAATTCAGAAAACAATAATAATAAACTTGAAAAAATTAAGTATAATAATGAGAATTTAAAAGAGCAAAAGATGTACTATTTTGACCATGTTAAAAAAAGATGAGAAATCTAAAGAAAATGAAGAATTTGAATTTTAAAGTGAAGAAAATCCAATAATTTATCTCTTTAATTATATGATTAATCAAGAAATAATATTCAAAATTAATTTGATAACTGTTAAATAACAAGAAGTAATTGATCAAATCATAAAGGAAAATGAAGATATGTTTGTAAAACATATCTTCAAAAAAGAACAAACTCAAGATTTAGAAAGAACTACAGTGATTATATACTCTATTGATATAAAAATATAAAACCTATTAAACAATATATATATAGAACATTACTAGATTAACAAACTTTATCAACAGTGAATTAGTAAGATAATAAAGAAAGAAATTATTATTTTTATTTTTAGCTCTTGGACATTTCCAATTGTAATTGTACTAAAAAAAATGATAAAAAATGATTTTGTATTAATTTAGAAAAATTAAATAAAGTTATAGAAAAAGATATCTATTTTTGCCAGTAATCAATAATCTTCTAAACTCTTTCCAAAGTACCAAATAATTTATCTGTCTTGATTTAGCAAATAAATACTGGCAAGTATCTATAAGCAATAAAGATAAAAAAAAGATTGTCTTCATTATAAAATATGAACTCTATAAGTTCAATGTATGGTTCTGAAAATTGGAATTGAATAGAATCAAACAGAATCGCATGAGGTTTGGAACACTATTAAAATGATGGTGGGGTATACCCCATCTATTAAATTTAATATAAACTTGAGAATCGAATACAGAATTGAGGAGAATCGTTAAGATCCTTAGTTCAATATTATGTCATTCAAATTATGCAATATTTCTGCTACTTTTTAATATTTCATAAATGAACTCCTTGAATCCTATAAAGGAAATTTTATTAAAATATACTTAGCTAACATTACTATCTTCTCCAAAATATTTCAAGACCACTATAATCATATAAACATTATTCTAGATATTCTTTGCCAGGTAAATTTAAAATTAAATATGAAAAAGTGTTATTTCTTTTTCACCAGTGTCAAACTTTTGAAACATGAAATCAGCTGTAATAAAATTATATCAAATAATAATAAAATTATCAAAATTAGAGACTTTTCAAGACTAATTAATATTAGACAATTTAGAGGATTCTTAGAATTAGTATCTTACTATCAAAAATTTATTGTCAATTTTTCAACTATTATCAAATTATTAAATAAACTATTAGAAAAACAAGTGCTTTTTGAATGGACTGAAACTCAAAAAAAAATCATTTTAAATGCTGAAACAATATTAAATTTTAGCACTGATCTTAATATATTTTAATTTCAATCAACTATTTTAAGTTCACACTGATACTTCTGGTATTGAATTAGGAGCAATGCTTGCTTAACATAAAGAAAAACAAGAACATATTATTGCATATACTAACAAAGTTTAATCAAACTCAAGCAAATCTATTCTACCACTGAACAAAAATATCTAACAGTCATCTGAATTGTTAAATACTTTCATTAATATCTTGAAATCAATCCCTTTTATCTTGTAATTAATTATTTTATCCTCCAATAGTTAAAGATACCCGAACTCAAAAAAAAAAATACAAATAGGTTTACATTTAGAACTATACAACTATATTGTTATTTACAGAGTAAGAAGAAAAAATAACAATGCTGATATCATGTTATGCATATATGAAACTAAAGAATCATCTATATGCTTCAAGAAGAAGATAATAATTGAAACCCTAATTATAATTTTGCAATTGCTAATTTTGTTATATCTTACAATTTCAATTAAAGATGGGTTCCTAAATTAAAGATGAGGACATAATTCAAATATCTTTCACTATTAAAAAAGTTTTTTAAATATAAGGTCAAAAAAAAACTACCTATAAAGGTTTTTTGCAATTTAGGCCACTTAATTCAAGTGTTTTTTGAATCATGTTTCTATTAAAATAATGAATAAATAATTATGTCTTTTCAAAAGGGACATAATTGATTTGCAAAATTTTATATGCTAAATAATTTAGGGATTCATCTTTAATTTCAATAAAAAAAATTACTTTATAAAGTTGAATGGTTTATTGAATAAAATACTATCCCATTTGCAAAGAAAAAGCTGAAAACTATTATACTTATACCTTATACAACTGGTATAAGAAATTATTTGACCAAAACAAATACACTTTTAAAGATAAATATGTCTATAAAAAACAAAAAGCAAATAATATCCAATTAATAATAATCCAATCCATCAAAATTATTTTGAATAAAATCTATTTATACACTTTTCCAAAAAGAAAATTTCAATATTAACTTTATAATTATGACTTTTATTAAATTTCAAGAACAAAATTAAGTAATATAAAATTTGAAGAACAAATCTAACTGTCTAATAATTACTAATTATTATCAAAACTTGAACAACCCTCTAAATGGTATAAAGAAGAATTCAATAATTATTCTAAAAATTATCTTTGCAATTTAATCTAGTAAATGGATATCAATCCTATTATCTACTATTCAACTCTCTTTGCAGAAACATATCAAAAGAAATTTGATATAAAGCAAAATCCAATCCAAGTAGTTAATGTTCTGGCACTCAAACTTCAACAACATGGAAATATAACAATATTACCAATTGAAAAATTATATTCTTAATAACAAATTGCTAACAAATATAGATAACAATTAATAAAAATTTTTACAATCATAAAACAAATTTTTCAAAATCATAAACAACCAATTTACAAGAAAAACAAAAGAGAAAAAACCCTAAATCAATTAATTAAAGTTATTCAAAAACATAAAATATAAGCAATATTTTATTTGAAATATAATTATTTCACTGGCTTCAAATATTTGAAAATAATAAAAATTATATTTTTAAAACAAAACTCTTTATGTAAAACCAGCAGTTTCTTAAAAAATTGTCTTTTTTGGTAATTTTAAGAATATCTCTATACAAAAATAATTATCTAGTACAAGAAACCCATAAAAAATACAAGAAACCTTAAATAAAAGAACATTACAACTACCCAGGAAGGTAAATTTGCTCAACAGAGTAACTTTGCTACTAAAAACTTTGCTTGATTCCCTTTTCTTCAAAGAAACAAAACTTTTAAGAAAAAGGGGAAAGCATAAGGTTTACAATTCACAGTAAGCTTCTAGAAAAGTCAGCATCAACCCTTCTAGCTCCTAGCCAGTTGTGTACAAGATTTTGCACCTCTTTAGACACTAGAAAGATTTTGGCCAGCCAGATTTCATCTGATAAATCAGGCAACCTTGATACTAGACAAGAATAAGGGGACATCAAATTTTTCTAAGAGAATTTAAGAAAAAGGACTTAACAATAATAAACAACAATAATCTCAACATTATTAATAACTCAAGTTATGCGAATAATTTTCTAATCTAAGGAAAAACCAGATCCAGCTTATCCTTAACAAGTGATTGATATCACAACACATGTACTCAACATGTCAAACATATCAAAACACATCTAACAGAAAACACAACACATCAATAACACATCAACAACACAGACATGTCTACTATATAAACAACAAATCAGACGAATGTGCCAACAATAAACATGTTGTTAGTATTGAAAAATATGATATAATAATCTATACTGAGAATAAGAATCAACATTCCCAACAAACTTATCACAGAATATCACAGCATTATTTACTGGGCCTCAAGATTCTCTTTCATAAGAACCAATCCAGACAAGCTGGTTAAACTCTTATTAGAAATCAATAAGTATCCAAGAGAAAGAATTAGACAAAAACACCATTTAGCTATCTCTATTAAATTCAAAGCAAGAAATAGAAACCTTTTCAACTTCAGCAAGATAGCAGAACTCAAAGACAACCATTAGAAAAAATATAAAAAACTCAAAGGAAAATTTCAAAAAATCTACCGAAAAAAACACTGTGGTAAAACTTAATAGAAAAGTTAGATCCAAAATCAGACCCCTCTTAAATGCTAGCCTCTTTATTGCTTATTTAAGATATATCAATATTTTTGATCTCAACCCATATATTTTAACACAAATCATAGAATATGGATGCAACTTTTTGTATCAGCCCAGTAACAATAGCAAACTAGTCTACCATAACTTGTTATAAAAAAATAGAAGAATGTTTAAGAACAATCTGCCAGAACTACCTCTCTCTCCAGACCTGGTTCTAGCACAAATAAGAGTCAAGATATCATACAAAATTTCAATTATGGACAGAAGCATCACAGCAAGCATAGCAGGCTCTCTTCATACTTATTACAAATTTAACTTCCTTTCAGACTCTTCAATACTTTCTGAATTACCTAGTAAATCCAGTAACCTTTCTAGAGAAGTGACACATCTCTTTCTAGTCAAAAGAAGAAAAGATCTCAGAAATCTAGATAATATAATTAGGGAACTCAGGAGGTTCTTTATAATCCCACCCAAAATTCCATCCACTTATTTCAATCTTTTACCTTTAAAAATTCTCCTTATTATTTTTTATGACAAACTATTACCTGAGTTCGCACATCTCTTTT
>CAJVPV010002262.1:0-13461 GCA_910591835.1 Acaulospora morrowiae
TGTTTTTGGTTTGTTGAGAAGGTTGAGGGCTCCATGGTGGGAGAAGTTGGATTGTAGAGTGCGCTTGGAAGCGCTTGAGAAAGAACAAAATGTTTGTTTTAAAGGTTGTTACTATAAAAGGAAATTTTTTGTTAAAAATTGATTTACGGGAGAGAGTTTTTTTTTTAAATATAATTTTTTTATTTCTTATTTGATAATTTTTTATAATTTAATCTATAATATTGTGAAATTAAACATTTTTTAAAAATTGTATTATATTAAATTACTAAGTAATATAAAGTAAATATTTGAGAATCATATTTAATTTAGAATTATATTTTCAATCAAATTTCTTTTTATAATAATAAAAAAACATTCATAATGTGTTTTAAAATAATACTATCTTTTTATTCATTATTATTCCAAAAAAATATTGATAGTTATACAGTGAACCCTCTCTAAATGCATACTTTTCAGGACTATAAAAAATTTTTTGAAAAATTTGCATTTATAGAGGTAATTTTTTAAGGGTTCTATGTACTTGAAACCAAGCTTGACCATATATTTAGAGAGAGAAAATATAATAAGTACATTTATAGAGAGTGCATTTAAGGAGGTCTCTCTGTATTAAAAAATTTTTAAAAAATCCATTTTTAAACCTTTAATTTAAAAAATCCATTTTTAAACTTTTAATTTAAAAAATTAAAACTTATGAAAATTTTTATTATTAGTATTTATCTTTATAATACTTTTGATTTTTGGAATAATTTTTATATTACTAATCTGTACCTTTATATTTGTCATCTCTATATCATTATTTCCTTTAAAACCTTATTGTTTGATTTTTTTACAGTATATATTTATGAGTATATTAACTATTTTAATTAAGCATTAATAATGAAATCTCATTAATATAGTCTATTATAACAATATATATTAATTTACAATAGCAACCAAAATCACTTGAACTAATAAAAACTTATTTAAATTAAATAAAAATTTAAATATAAAAATTGAATGTATAAAATTACTTTTACTTATAACCAATATCCAAACTCAAAATAGAGAATAGTAATTTAAATGATACATACTGTATTGTGAATGCATATTGTAACACGGGAAAGAGTAATGCGCCTTACACTGAATTCTGGGTTCCCCACGAAATTGGGAAGAAAATAGTGGTATCGAACACAATAAGCGTGATAGAAAACTAGTGTGCGCCTGGAAAAGGGGGAAATGTTAGAAGGAAGTATAATCGCGGTACAATCGCAACGATTGCCACGTGACGGGGTCGCGCAAGGATCTATTATGGCACTATGGGATCCATTAATAGAATTATGTAATAAGAGTAGTGTGAAAATCAAATAACAATTTCTTCATCATGGGATTTTTATAGTTTTTGCTTAATTTGTATTTATCATTTTTATTATGTAGTGAGTATGCAAGAATGTATAAGACAGAAGAGATCAAATAAAGGAAAGGCAGTTAGAAAAGTTTTTCGACCAACATCAATTCCGTCTCACCATAAATAAAACACTTACCATCGTTACGCGAATCTGAACTTTCCTTAGCGACAGACTCGCCGATCACCGTTACAATATAAGGAAATTTCGCATGGCGTTTCGACCAAGTTTAACCTTGTCGTCAACATCTTTTGCATCAGACCTTTATCTTTTTTGAAAACTCAGCAATTCCTATTACTCAATGATTCTCTTTCTTACATTGAGAGCTTTTAAAATGCCATCAACCTTACGGTTCTTTTGTGGTTGCAGTGAGTATTTGGATCCTGAATCAAATAAAAGGAAATTAAATGTAATAAATATATCGGAAATTCATAATTGATCCAATCCAACACATCCTAGTGCATTCCAAAGAGTCAGTTTATTATAAATATTCTCATATCAACAGCCATATCAACAGCGTAAGTCCTTTTGAGACTCGATGCATTTGACTCGGGCTTTCAATCGCTCCGAACTACTTATTGATTATGGTAGTGACATTTATTTTACGTAAACAATGACACATACTATTACAGGAAAACGCGTGACGCAATATCACGACACGTCCCCTCGTTGTCGTAAATAGTGATAGATTATGGAGGGAAAATTTAGAGATGAATAAGGTAGAATTAGCAAATAAGGTAAATACTGTTTGTAGATAGTATTCGCATGTAGAAATATACAGTATGCTCAGTTCAATAGCATGTAGTTAATTTATAGTTGAGAGCGCATTAAGTAACAAACAATAAAGTAACGTTTAAGGATAATTCTTACCTCGTGTTCAGTGTGCCAATATAGACTTGTAACTCGAGCTACGCGACTACAAGATAGAACCGAGGTTTTTCCTAAACGAATTGTCATCGGAAGGGCTAGGTTAGTTGGTGGGGAGGTTAAGGCAAAGACCAACAAAATTGAGTACACGCCTCAAGAGTAAAGAATAACCTTATTGTTTTACCGACGTTACGCAACAAGATAAGTATTGTGTGAAAGATTAGCGACCGACTCGCCAGAAAGCATACAACAATACGTATATACCACATATTAATGTGCTATGATGAATTTCGTAATGTCATGCCCTTCATAAAGGAAAGTATCAAATTATCTTGCAACAAAGATTTTCTTACAAGGGTAGGGACTTGGAAACGATCACAATAATCTTCAGGGAATTGACTAATTGAATTCGTTCGTTTAATCCCATGTTTGCTTTTCCAGTATTAAATTGGGAAATAATCATTGTTCTTCATTCAGACAGAATCGTTCCTGCTAGCATCTGTCAAATCAATTGTATTGTTCAAATAATTAGAATACATAGTTGTATTTCTAATTTCAAGATCCTTGGATCGGTATTGAAGAGTATGTCAAGCAAAGCAATTCGAATCGACGCATTATCAAAACTTAAATTAGTCAATTTCTAGTGAAATACACAATTCCATGTGAAATAAAATAAAGCTAAATTACCTCATTATCATTAGCACAGTAACTGTTCACTTTCGGGAAGGTCTGGAAGGTTTAATAGCAGTGAGTACATTAGTTGTATACGAAAGTCAAGATAAACTACATCGTGATCCATTAAATTGTGATCGTCATCTACGTAATTCCGATCATGGTTGTTCCTTGTTCAATGCTTTCCTGAGGTTTGATTTGATTTTCTTGTGCCAATTTTTCCCACATATCATTTTTTGGGTATTGTCGTGAGCTATCAGGTAAGCCTACAATTTTTCTCACTACGTTCGGTTCTACAATAAGGTAAGTTTCCCTAACTCGTGTTTCTGATTTGCCCGTTTTTCTCATTTTAACTTCTCTACTAACCTAGAACCCTTCCAATACCAATTCCCTTAGCAATAATCGGTTCTCTCTTGTATTCGCGTAACCCAAGTTACAAGTCTACTTTGGCACACTAAACACAAGGTACGAGTTTCTCTTTAAACGTTACTTTATTGTTTATTCTTAAATGCGTTCTAAACTAACTCTACTCTAAACTAAACCTCCTTCCCTAAATGATACTGATTTGTGCATGTATTTAAACTGTATATGTGCCTATTATTTACATCTTTTTACTATTCTACGATACTCTAGAAATTCTCGCCACTAAACTTTTTCACACTGATTTGCTTTTCTCTAACTTTCCCACCGACGATCTTATAACACACTAATTACGGGACGCAACGGCGTGTCAAGTTACTGTGCCTACTTTTTATCCACGACAGAATATAAATAAGAATTGAATGTAATTCTATTAAATGCATTGAAAATTCTCAAGTTATTTAAAATACCCTTTTCACACTGAACATTAACATAGTTACAGTTATATTAATCTCCGAAAGTAGAGAAGACGGATAGATATGCATAGTTATTTCTTTTATTTCGAAAGAAGAGGTTACTTTATAATCATCCATATAAGATCAACTTTCTGTCATTTAGGTTTACTATAGTAGGCGAATGTTTGTGCAGACTTTTTGTACGTGCTGTTACCTTGAATACTAAGCTTTATTTTTAATACACGATCAATTTTCTATTAGCTTTGTGCGCATAAAGTTTGCATCCTATTATTAAAAAACGTGAGGATGCCTCTGATAATTTAAAATTCTATAATTATGTTTAATAAAAAAAATCCTTTATACTACACGAAATCGAATGCAACTAAGAAAAACAAAAATAGTTGTACTGTACTACGTTTTTTGTTTTTAATTGTTCTTTTAAAGGAAATTTTATTTAGAGTGTGACCACATACGATAATAAATCCAAAAAAGTCAATACATCTACATAGTACAATATTAAAAAAATTTTTTTAATATAAATATTCACGACATTTTTTCGTAAACCTTCCATCCCTCATTAACAAAAAGAAAAAAATCTATTCCATTAGAAAAGACGAAAGGCCAATTCACCCTAAAGAAGATGCCACTATACCACCATTACCTTTTTCACAGTTTCCTACTAAAGTGCAAATTGGTTGAAAAATTAATTACGAAACACAGGCTGACAAAATTTCTAAGTTCTTTTATCATATACAAAAAAGTTTATGTCAAATATCTAAAGGACAATGGCCACAGTATTCCAATGACGAAGCTCAGTTCCGTGGTTGGATGTTGTAGAAGATTTAACCCTCTCATGCGAAGGAAGTTTGTGTAAAAATCTTGGGCTCAACCAAAAACCTATACAATCAAATTATTAGTGTATATATGCACGGCTAACTTCTTTTGTTTCAGGAAGATACTTACTTCTCATAGCTTTCTTAACAAAAAGATAATATTAAATAAAGGTTCAACTTGATGCCCATCTATACGATTCTCTTCAAACGTCTTACTTCTTGGTAAGTATGAGTAACCCCTGTTTAAAACTAATGAATAACCTGTTGGGGGACTAAAAATATGAATACCCATAGTTCTTTGTTATCCAAATTTGATATAATAGGCGGGTGACATGCTTGTCCATTTATGGTATGTACTATTACACTTTATACCATATATTTTTATAATGCATAATCAATCCATCGTTACAACTTTGATTTTTATTTTCTTGTAAACCCTTTGCGATAGAGACTCTAGTCACACGTCAGTGGGTTAGCAAAAACCATTAAAACATTTTTGAGAATATTCTTGATAATTTAAAATCAGGAATGTTCTAACTACTCGAGACATCTATTACACAATTAATAGTAAAGAATTTCCAAATCGAATATATTCAAAGTACAATTGACAAAGAACAAACAAAAATAGCAACTTGTGACATGCCGGAACGCGGACTACTACGTACTATATTTATTTTAATCATCTTTTAAGGAAATTGAATTTAATGCACGGTATATGATTACATACAATAAATATAAGAGGGTCAATACCATAGGGACGCCTTGTGTGCACTGTCGATTGCAAGTCAATACAGAAAGCAAAGATATAAATACTCAACTCAAACTAGTTAAATAGAAACTTTAGTTTTACATTATTATCATCACTCTTAAAAATTAAACACCACAAGCAAGATGAGTAATATCAAGAAAAAACAAGATAAAAACTTTAATAACAAACACAAACATTTAAGAAATCAGCCCGCATTTTCAATCAGAAAACCTGTTTTGCAACCACCATTGCGTCTAAAATCTTTTCCAACAACAAAAGAGATTATGAAATTAGTTGAAAAGTTAATTTCAAAACCAAAGGTGGCAAGGTTTCCAAACTCATTTTTAATTTATCGTAATACTTACGTTAAATACCTAAAAGACAACGGCCACAGTATTCCCATGACGCAGCTTAGTACTATGGTGAAACTTTCGTGGAAAAGTGAACCCTATCACGTAAAGGAAACATACACTAAAATTTCTAGTGAGATCGAAGAGTTATATAATCAAATAGTTGGAACGAATCATCTCATGAAAAATCAATTGTCTCTCGATGAGCATCTCTCAACCAAATCCCAACTTCCTATAGATGGATTTGATTTCTCTAATGAATCACATTCTAATCCTTTCGTTACAATTCCATCCTATCCTTCATATCCTTTAGGAGAACCGCTTTTTGATCCTCCTTTTGTGTTAATTCCATCTTGCCCACCTTATCCTTTATATAATCACCTTTATCAAATGGGATGTACAAATATTCCAATTTTCTATATGAATGATGAAATTAATGAAACATCGAGTGCTGAAAACGAGATCAGCAACCAGCAATTATTGTCTTTGCATAATTTTTATCAATAGATAGGATTTCACTTATTCATATTCAAAATTTGGGAGAATAATTTATTGTTGTTTCTTTATTTTGTGAATTTTCCCTAGTTGGACGGTTTCACTTGATGATCAAGATGCTGTCTTTGAGGGATTTTTTCGTATTTTACTTACATTATATAATTACTTAATGAACGATATTATTTTAGCTTTCTACATAAATGGATTATTATTGTTTTCTCGTCTGATAAATTTCTTACATTCAAGTTAATAAGGCAAATGGATATTTTTTATTTTCTGATACGTGACTTTATGCGGATTAGGGAAAGTAAAAACGAAATTTCAAATTTGATGACCAAATTAATTTTTTCAATATTCATCGATACATATGAACCGTAAATACAATATGCTTTTTGTTTCATACATGGACCATAAATACAAATTTACTTTATTTTTACATATGAATTTTCAACTACGTATTATTTTTATATTGGATTGATTTATTCAATTCTTCGTTTATCATGATGCCAGGTTAAATTTGTATCACCGATTAATCTTACAGTATTACGAGAGGCGATCAAATCTGTTTAAAAAAATAAGATTGTACCTAATTATTTCTATAAGTAAATTTTTATTCTTAAAATAATAAATAAAGTATATTAATGATTGTGATAATGAGAGAGACAAAAAGTGCCATCATTTGTTTATTTAAAAAGTGAATTTAACAATCAGTAGCATGAGTAAAGGTAACGTGATCTGCGCCGAGTAACCAGTCTTCGCGGAACTATCACGAGATCTAACCCTGACAGAGCGCGCCGTCTCAATAGAAGGGGCGCCAGGATATTCCTTAAGACTATTATCAAATGTACAACACAATCGTTCTGTGGTCATGTGATAGATCTTTCTGAAGATCAATCTTGGCGCGGGATAATTCGATGATTATGCAATGCATTAGGAATATTATTTAACAGCTTGGTGCAATTTTTATTTACTTTCCTTTTTTGTTAATTTCATTTTGATCATACTGTATGTACAAATAAAGCAGAATTTGGTCAAGTCGAAAACGCACCTCACTTTAAAGTTAATACTGTGTTCCACAGTTATGCGGATCTGCTCTAAGCGGCAGACTCGCCGATTACCTATAACAGTATAGATTTTTTGAATAAAAAAATATACGTAATACTAGATATCATTCTTTCAAAAGATTGTTGTTTAATCAAATTAATTTGATAATAACAAGTTTTTAAACAAATTGTATCAAATTTTTAAAGATATTTGTATAAAATTATGTAATATATTCTTCAATTAAAAAATAATTTTTTAAAAAAAAAAATTATCAGCACATTGCATACATGCATATTGTAATGGACTCGATGATTTCTTCCTTTCTTCCTTTTGCATCGAATAGGCAAGACACAGTAATTGATGTCTTTTTTTATAAATCAATCTACTGTATTTGGAATTTTCGGTGTATATTAACCATTTATTTTGAATATCATTTGTTTAATGGATATATATGTATAACGAATTAATTTATTTATTAAATAGGAGTATATTTTAAATTTTTTAATTTAACTGTTGCGACGTTTATTGCACAGTATTATATTAAAAATATTTTTATCCGAACCGGTCATGATAGGCGTCATGTCAAACAAAAACGACAGCAAGATTACTATATTATACAAATTTGTTAATGAGAAATGAAGGAATTCACTAGCATTTTATATAAACTAGGGGCATTCTTTCATACAGTACATGCCTGATTTGTGGTGGATCTACAGTACATGCATACTAATGCATGTCAATAGCCATTGTCATGTAATAATATTATTTTAGGATTGATATGCCCGCAGGTCCGATCAATGCACGTCATATTGCCGGGCCATTTGAGCAATTATCTTTGAAGGCGATGAAATGTTAGATAGGATTTTTTATGTTCCTATTTTTTAATGATACGTATACAATGCAAATTTTAAGACCGCAATTACAAGGTTGTCCGCCTTCAAAGATAATTACCCATTTACGATAGAAATTTTCTTAGAATCAGTTGATTTTTCATTTGCGTATACAGTAAATGCATACTATATTGATACCATGATTTTGTTTGCTATTTATTGTTACGGAAAAGACTCAAATGCTGATTGAAAGTGAAATGGAAATCAATTCAAATTTTTCCAATTATAAATCTGTTTTTGAATTGCAAAACGATACAAAATATCAAACAAAGATTTTGATTACCTGATTGCTCTACTAATTTTTGAATGAGATCAGGAAAAGATAATGCAAATAAAATTCCGTGAAGAAGCGTTACACTGTGATAATAGCCTCAATATAGGCTTCAAGTTATTTGTTATACATATTGGTATACTGTAAAAGGCGACGGGTAATTATCGGAATTTATCTCATACGGTGATTAAGCCCGCAGGTGTATGAATAATTTGTCCCACTTACTGCACGCCACACTGAAAATTATTTGTTATTTTGTCTATTTAATTTGCGTCTAAAATTTGAACGCGCAAAATTTTCCTTTTTTTGTCCAGATCTTTTAAACCTTTACGATATAATACTAGTCACATGAGCCGTGATTAGTAAATTTTACATCAAATTGTCAACAAAATTTGAATAAACCCTTTTATAAATCAAAATTGTTGAATAACATAATAATCACGAAAGTTCTATGTGCGTGTGATCGTTGCAACATAGTGATAGAATCAAATTTCTAACAAAGAAAAAAGTTTAACAACGATACTTGGTTCTTTTTTAAGTTAGATCTGCGGATGTAACAACTGTTATCAATCAATAATATATTGCGTTTGTCAAGTATAAATAGACGGTGTTTTTTTTTTTTTTTTTTGATTTCGTAAAACAAAATGAAAAATACACAGCAAAAACAAGGCAAAGATCTGAAGAACAAATCCAAACGTCTGAGAGATCAAACTATATTTTCCATTAAGAAAACCACTCTATATCCACCACTGAACCTCCCACAATCTCCTCCAACAATGAAAGAAGTTATGAAGTTAGTTGAAAAGTTGATTTCAAAACCAAAGGTGGCAAGGTTTCCGAATTCTTTTATAATTTATCGAAATACCTATGTTAAATATTTAAAGGATAATGGTTATAAAATTCCAATGACTGAGCTTTCGCCAATGATCTCCCGTTCGTGGAAGGCGGAACCCTCTTTCGTAAAGGAAATCTATGTTAAAATCTCAAACGAAGCTGAACAGCTTTATTATCAAATTGTTAAAACGAATCATCCGCAAAATAAACCATCCCTAGAAGAACCTCCATCGGTTACTATTCAACCTCCCATCGATGAATTCAATTTTCCAAATAATTCTCTTTTGTACCCTCCTTTTACACCATCCTCACCCTGGTCTTATTATCCTTTAGAAAGTCAATTTTATCAAATCAATTTTATTACTGATGTCTTATCAAATCAGCTAACCTTTCCCCCTACTCAAACTCAGTCGGTCTTCTGCTTAGATGTCAATGAGTTTTCTAGTGGCGATTTTGATATTTTTAACAATAATTATTCGGCATCAAGTATAGAAAATGGCGCAATCAACTATTACTTTAATTTTTGATTACGCGACTCATTATTTATAGCATAATTTTGTTTTATTAAGTTTCTTTTAGATAAATCATGGAATTTTTATATAGTATAGAACTTTAGGCAATACGGCGTTTATTATTATTTTTCTTCCGTTACTTGATTTTTTTTTGTATGAATCAAAGTTTTTTTTATTTTGGTATTCAGACATTTGTATTTCACTAGACTAATATTATGTATTAAGCATCACAATTAAATCTAAATTTTATATTACAAATCCTTTTCGCAAAAACGTTGTACGTAAGCTAATATCATGGCTTCTTAAAAGTTTCTTCTGGTTAAAGGAGTTTCAAAAGAAAAATTGTCACAAATTAATATGAACCGCGGATGTATTTGTTTTATTAAAAGTTTGTTTAATCACTTAATGTTCGATATTGTATAATTAAACCACGCTTATCAATAATTTTATTAATAATACCATTTTTGTATTTATTTTTTCTTTTAACAGTTTTGCGATGAAACCGCAGATCTAGTGGTGATCTGGATTAGGGTGCAGGACAAATATGTACAGTTCGGTACAAAATCGTCTGATTCGGCGGGTGATTTGCCGATTCCGCCGATTTCATCGATTTTATTTATGCGCACTATTACTGTATGTACTGTATTATGCTAATTAATATCATGAGAACTCTTACATAAAGCGTAATTAATTTATTGTGGTTTTCGCTCAAAACCACGTGATTGTTTATTTTTAGCACTATATGTTAAGCCGATTTCGCCGATTTCGCCGATTTAACGTGGCCAAAGCCGAAATCTGGACACTATCGGATACTGTATAAAGTTTATGCATTGTTAAGTAGCTCAATGCGCATTTTATACCTTATTTGGTTTTATAACGGAAATATTATGTAACCTTGAAACCTATTATTGTTGTACTATTAATATAATAAAGGACGTATACAAATCTGATACATATGTACCTCTTTGTCACTTGACGATTGTCATCTAAAAAATGTCGGAGCAAATATTAATTTAATAAATGCTTTAGAAATGAGATAAAATTAAAATATATAATAAAATAATTTTCAGGTATCTTTAATTACCTGTTATTAAATCGTATCCAGATTGAATTTCCATTATAAAGAATTTTTCAAAATCCATTTATTTTTTTAAAAAAACTATTATTAGATTGCCTATAATTATTTTAATACAGTACATTAATCTACAAAGTAAAATTAATTGCAACGTGTAAAATAAAAATAAATATGATTTTAATATATTGATTTATCAGTGTTAACAAATTTTAATATAGAAAACTTTAAAGTCTTGTTTTTAAAATCAAAGAATAAAATCAATTTTTATTTAAACATCGTAATATTGAATCCAATCCTGATGATATCCCACAAATAGATTTCTTCACCAAACTAATCATATTCAATGATATTTTCTTAACCTTTCCACCCTATAAATTCTTTAACAATCTTCTATAAAATCTAAAAATAAATCTTATACTTGACACAAAAATAGACAAAAATTAGATTAAAAATTAAAAATTTATAATTTAACAATTTATACAAAAACAATAACCTAACATTATTAAAATTCAAATATGCTACAGATCTCAATGGTTGTATCAACATACAAACATTTATTCTATCAATAGTTTAATTCTCTTAAATAAAAATCAATTATCAATATTATTGATATAAGTTTCTCATTTGATATAAACTTTTATTAATAACTTTATTACAACAAAATATAATTTAATTAATTTATATTTTTATAAAATTGTCAATGTAACAAAATCTTGTATTTGATGCCTGTTTACAATTAAAAAAAATCATTTTAATAAAATCAAATTTTTGAAATTATAATCAACTGCTTTTTAAAATAGAATATTAGTTAATAAATAAAATAAAAAATTACTTAAATATTATTTTTTTTTAAAGTAGGTAAACATTGTCACTTTATTATAATTGTAAAATTAAAAAAATTTATACATGAAGAAAATAACAACATCTCTCATATAACCAATTGATTAATGAGTTTAATGCTAGCTTGCCTATAGTAAACTATCTAAGTTGCAAAAAATTTAAAACCAATATATTGTCAAAGATAGTACTAAGCAGCTACAAATACCTATTCAGATTTATATATAAAAAGACTATAAGAAGCAAAAAAGAAATAAAATACTAAGCAAAGAAATAGATACAAAAAAAACTAATTGTAAAGTTAAGAATACTCTAAATAAGTGTGCCATGCTAATAGTTTCATTTGACTGAAGTATAGTATGTGTATACTTATTACAAATGACCAGGCTACTTTTAAAGTATACAATAGTATTGATGATATATTTCTTTGATAGTCAATTTTTTGTAATAATTGTATTGTTGTTTTGTTAATATTATTAGAAGTTGATTTGTTTGTTAGTAGTATAATTGGCTTATTTGTTAATAATATGATTTTGTTTTAATAGTTGTTGCCAAAAAAGATTTTGTTTATATTGATCAATATGTGATATTTTGGTAATAGAAATTTGTTTGAATAATTGATAGTGTTTGATTGGTTGGTTTTGAAATGTTAATCAATTGACAAAAGTAAATTGGTTGTAGTTTTTTTATAAAAATTTTTTTGAAAAAAGTTTTATGTTTTTTGATAGTGTAACAACTATACTAAATAATAATAAGAAGTAAACAATGAATATATTGCTGGCTCTCCAAGTTAACAATATAAACATTTTTAGTATATGGTTTTGTTTTTTGATCTACAAAGAAGATCCCCAAGAAAAAAATATAATTATTTAATAAGAAATGTATATTTGTAAGAAATAAAAATAGAAAAAATTCCAAGAAATATTATAAATAAGTAACTACTACAAGTCTTTCTTCATGCAATTCAAAGAAAAAGCAAGGATCCCAAACTTGCTTTTCTTTGGCCAAAGATCTTATTCCAATACATTATATACTTTTTTAATTTCTTTGAAGTTCTTATAGTGAAGATAAAGGATATATGAAGGACTTAAAGATGTTGAAAGGCAAGAAAAAATATATATTTTTTAATTTTAAATATAATTATTAAAAAAAAAATTTTTTTAAAAAAAAAGTTGCATATAAAAAAGAGTTTTTTTTTTTTACTTAAATATTATTATTTATTAATTAAAAATAATATATATATTATATATATTATATAACCATCTGTTTTATTAATTAAATAAACTTTTATATTATATTTTATTTTAATAAAATTTTTATTACACTAGTTGAAATCCAATTATTTGGCAGTATGCCACTTGTCAATTATTCAACATATAATAAATAATTCATCAAGTATTTGTCAAGTATTTGACAATAATTTGGCATATCCAATTTGGCAATAATTGACAAATTATTTAATGTATACCAAATAATTAATGAGTGGCATACTGCCGAATAATCAGATTTCAACTAGTATTAATTCAAACAAACTTTATTTGATAATTTTTTTTAAATTAAATTATTTTATTTTTTTATTAAAATTTTAATATTTGTTCAATTTTAATAATTATTGTTTTAACAAATTTTATTTTATTTTATTAATATTATTAAAACTTATTTTATTGAGTTTATTAGAAAGTATATATACTTTAAATTATAAAAGGCTATTTTGTTATCTATTTTTCTATAAGTAATATCAATTTTTTTTTTTTTAATCGCAAAAAGGCATTAAATGCAAGACATTTATTAAACATTGGTTTATCGTCATTACATTAACAATCTTTAAAATACATA
>CAJVPV010002263.1:0-13459 GCA_910591835.1 Acaulospora morrowiae
AAGAGAGTGTATAGACTTTATTATCAAAAATAAAAATTATTTTTGAGAACGTCTGTTTTTTGGGTTGGCAAGGGGATCAGCGGAAAGAGTTTAAAACATTGGTGATATATAATTCTTACTATTTAGGAAAAGTAAAGTAATATTATATATAAAATAAAATTATTTATTAGATTTTTGTTATCAATTAATATTATAAAAAAATATTGTATTTAAAAATATTGAAAATAATAATTAACTATTTAAAGTTATGAATTATCATATAATATATAAAAATAAACTTGTAATATTTTTTTTTCCCTAATCAAACAAGTATTTATTGTATTTATTTAATTTTTAAATGAAAATATATCCGTACATATTTGACTTCTATGCATAAACTAATTACTTATACTTGAATACCCGTCTTAGACTATTAGCCTCTAGATATGATCTTGGGGATGAATAAAGTTGCTCCCTCTTGTTTTCCATTCCTGAGAAAACGCAAGTTTATTGCCTGCAGTTCATCACTACAGTTCACCTTGGCAAAATCTTAATTATTTCATATTCCTAACCATTTTCTTCCTTCCTTTATCTTATCCTATAAGATCCTCATAAGTCCGGGTATATGGCTTTGACTAGTTGTCATACTCAAATAGGTTGTCACTGTTCTTGTGCTTAAGGAATCTTGCTGGAGTACCTCTTTTCCTTTTTGAGGGTTTTGTGTGCTAGTAGCTCTGTACTTGGATATGATTGCTTTCTTTCCTTTGCCTTTTTCCAGAAAGCTTTTTTTGTGCTTCTGAATCTTTTTGCATTTGAGATTCCAAATCAGCTGTTTCACCTTTTTACACCAGAAGTCAGAAAGCTTGTTAAGGATTCTCCTAGATATGGCTTTAGAGATCTTTAGTGATTGAAGGGCATTGATCCATTCTTCTATGTCTTCCTTTGCTCAGAGACCAATAATCGTATTAATTAGTTTCTTGGTTGAGTCAACTTTTTCAACTTCCCATCTGCTAAAGAACATATTTATTGCTGTGTACTTTCCATCCACCTTCTTGTCAGTGTATCGTAGGATCCATGCTTTTATGAGTTTATCTTGAACTTGATGCCATATGTTCTTCCTAAGCTCTTGTGTTTCTTTGCATGTTAACAGATGGTCTAAGGTTTCTTCTTGAAGGTGACAGAGTACACAGATTGTTGGACATTTCCAATACATTTCTCTTGATCAGATTATCCAAGGTTAAAAGTTCGTTGTGAATTAATTTGGCCTTAAAAGTCCTGTTTCCTGCTGCTTTAAGGAAGGTAGTGAGGGATCCTTTGTCTTTATTGAAGTCCCAGAGGCCTTTCCAGTCAAATTTTTCAGGATTCTGAATCTCTTCCTTCCATTTTTGCTGGATCCGATTTTGGAATATCCATTGCATAAGAATTTCCCTTTTATTGTAGTCCTTAAGAAATGCTCTAATTGAAATATCAAAAGGAATCTTATTCCACTTTAATACTGTAATGGGCACTATTGAGGATAGGGACCTCCATTGAATCTCTGATTCTTCCTTGGCCCTCTTGGCTAGCTGGTCTACCTGATTATTGTGGAGGTCTTTACTGTGAGCTTTGACCTTAGTGAGCTTTAGGAACAGATTCTTCTTGGATATTATATCGGCCAGTTTTGTCCAGAGCTACCAGTTTGGCTTTTTCATTTTTTTTTTAAAGTTTCCTTGGGGTGTGAATTGATTACAGTCGAGTAGATATTTATACAGGAGGAGCTGTCTGTTTTAATTTCAACTGTATTGTTGTTTAGAACTGAAAGGATTGTCAGGAGAATCGCCACCAATTCCACTCTAGTTAAAGATGGCCAGTTTTCTACAGCTGCTTGAAATGTTTTTCCAGGGTTAGAGTCTTCAGTTTGTATCCATGCTGCACTTATTCTTAAGGACTGGTCTTGTGCATGCCCCAATGATCCATTAGTATAGAATTGATATTGGCCTGAATAACTTTGGATCATATTTAAACAATATTTTTTGTATAACAGGTCACAAAGATCTCTCTCTGATATATTGTCTTGTATGATTTGCTTGCTGTGGTCTTCAATCTCCACAAATTGAAACTCTGATGTGGGTATATATTGTGGATATGCCTTTTCCATCTTGTTCTTGACCAGATTTTCCAGCGTATGGACTTCAATAAGTATGGTTGGCTTCTTGTTTCACCTGTATTTTTTAATGTTGTTGATTCAGGCAAATATAAGCATATGATTTCCTCTAATGTCTCTTTAACCTGATTGTATCCTGGTAAACTCCGTTAATCCTGGTAGTCTTCTGGAGCTAATTTGATAGTACCCTATCTCTCTGCTATTATTTGCCACTGTGCCTTTGCTTCTGATCCAGCAGAGCTTCTTGTTGACATTATTCATACTCACTTGCCAACTCCATCTTCTTGGATCAGCTAATTTCTCCACAGTAAAGAGTGATCTATCCTGTGTTGTCCAGTTATATCTGGCCCATATTATCTTCAACACTCCAAATTCATTTGCCAAGATCTGTCTTATTGCTTGGTACCAGCTAGGAACTGGTCCACGTCTGTGGCTTTAAGGATCTTGTATTAGTTTCCAATTTAATAGAGTATTGGATTCCTTGTCTATGAGCTGATTTGCAAATATGATGTTGTGTTTTCTTAATGAGATTACTGTTTTGTCATAGGCTTTAGAATCATTCAGCAGGGTTTTGATTGTAATATGTCCTCTTTTCCATTGGAATATGTCTTTCCATTATGAGTCTAAGAAGATAATACCCAGTTTATTGACCATTTTGAGTGTTTGGATTGTGAAGTTTTTCTTGTAAGGATTGTAAAAGATATTGTTTGAGAGCATGTTTGCTGGTTCCCAGTGTTTTATCTGTGCTTGTTTGAGATGAATGAGTGTTGACATGCCAGCATGATTTATGTTGTTGAGGCAGTTCGTAAGGTTGGTGATTTGGCTTTCTATTTGAATTTCATGAATGCTTTTGAGTTTGTAGAAGGCCTTGTGATGTATGGATGTATTTGGCATTGTTCTTGTAATTCTGGCTACTTGTTTAAGCATTTTCCTCAATTGAGCTAAGAGAATATTACTCGAATGCATGCTTATTGAGCTATGCTATATTCTGTACTCAATCCTTGGGATTAGGACTCTATTAATTATGTATTCTGCATGCCTATCTGTAATCAACTTTTTCCCAGGTTTGGTAAAACTGCTTGGATTTCTTGTTGGATTTTATGGATCATATCCTTGTTCTGGTCCTTGTTGCCTAGCCAGATGCCCAGAAATCTTGCATGGCTTTTGTGGTCTAACTCTTTAACCTTTTCTTGCTTTGTCCCAATATAGATTTTGTTGGGTTTTTTGGACTGACTGTTAATTGTAATTAATATCGACTTGTCTCCATTAATTTGCAAGTCATTTGCAGCATAGAATTCTTTTGCTCTTTCCAGAATACGATTCATATCCTTTCGAGATCTAGCTATCCATGTAATATCGTCCATGTAAGCTATTGCTGCCTGTCTGATTGAAAGTTTTCTTGAAACCCCAGGGTTACTTGTTGGTTTGCTAAAATCTATTGTCCACGAGCAGCTCATTGTGTAGCCTAACCTTTGGTTTTCTTGAATTTCACACAGAAGGGAATCATAAAAGATTCTCCAAAACAGCGGTAATATGGTCTTCTCTTGGTCTATGCCATCACCTGCTATTATTTCTTTAGTTAGACCCACGTCTGTAATCACCTTGATTGTTTTTTGTATAAAGGAGTCAAGCAGGAGTTTAATAATTTTGCATGGGACTTTAATTCTTTGAAGTGCCCTTTCTAATATTTTTAAGCTAATGGTATCATATGCTTTTGCTGTGTCTTGAAAGAGAATCCACAGTTCCTTGTTTTCTTCTCTGGCTTCTTCACAGATATTGTTTAGTAGATGTATTGGTTCAGAAGTACTTTCATCTGATAGTTTTGTAAAATTGGGTCCCCTCAAAATTTTATGTTTTTTACAGATGAATACTAAGCGGTTGTTGAGAATTTTGATGAAGCATTTCCATGTTGTCTCCAGAAGAATTATAGGTCTGGTGTTGCTCAATTCACCTTGCCATTCTTTTCCTTTAGAGATTGGGTACAGGAGGCTATTTTTTCAGGTTATTGGTATTATTCCAGTAGTGAGAAACAGATTGAAGAGATTGAGAAGGATCGTTTTTACTTTGGGGCCTAATTTTTTCAGCATTTCGTATTTTATTTTGGACAGCCCTGCTACCTTGTTGTTGGATAAATCAAGAAGAACTTCCTTCAATTCATTTAGCTGAATTTCTTGTTCCATGATATTATACCATTCCTCTTGGACCTCAGGCTTGGGTTTGTATTGCTCCTTCCATTAGTTGTCGAGAAGATCGAAGTTGTTGCTGTACTTGCAGAATGCCTGTTCTTGTTTGGTTTAGGATCTTGTCTTTGTCAATAGTGATATATTTATGACTATCTTCATATACTATCTTAATTCTGTTGATCATGATCCTGTCTCTAAAATTGTTTGTTAGTGTTTGAACTATTCTTCTCTAATTATCCTTGAGGTCTTGACATCTGGTTTCAATTGCTTTTTGTATTTCCTGATTAACTCTTTTTCTCTCTTCCTGTATACAAATTTTTTTAAGGATTACTCCAAAGATATGTGCTTGCTCGATAGTTAATGCTAAGTTCTTGTTAGTTACTATTGTATTGAGCATTTTAAGTTCGTTAAGGGCTTGGAAGTTATCTGATAGTATTTCTGAAGCTCTGGATATTCATTTATTGAACTAATGTATTAGAGGAGAAGATAGGGGTCCCGGTGGCTCCTTCTTTAGTTTCTTTTTAATCTTATATAAATCCTTATATATTTTGACTAAGTTCTTCTTCTTAGAGCTCTGTACTTTGCTATTTGTGTTTGTATGTCCTCTAAGGTCTCTTTTTTCATAGTGAAGATTATTAAATGTTGCAGTGATTATTATTCTTTCAGTCTTTCCAGAGGTCTTGTATTTGCATGGCACTTCTCTGGATGTTTTCTTGTTGACATGCTGCTGCTGTTTTTTCCAAGAGTTCAGCTTTTTGGATTTTGTTTTCAATTTTGGTTTTGTATTTATCCCATTGCACATCTGTAGTTTTGCCAATCTCAATTATTTTTTTATATTGGCATGCGACTTTAGTGCAATATACTGTGGGAGTGTGAAAAAGTATGTCTTTGGATATCTTGCAATCCAGCAGGATATGATCACTGTTTGTAATCTTCTTGAAACTACAGTTTTGCAATTGAAATATGTTGTGTGCTATTTTGGTTGAGCTCCAAATATAATTTATTCTACTTGAGCTCAAGTTGTTTTTCCATGTATAAGATGGTTTTGAATTCTCCCATAGCTGGTGCAAGTCCATGAGGTTCCAATCCAGAAGAAAGTTGAATATTGGAGCTTTTGAATCTTCTGAGAATGAAAAGTTATCACTTGTCTTGAAGTTCCTATGGTCATTTCTGGAATTTAATACTGCATTGAAATCTCCCATTATTATAATTTTGTATTGTTGTAGGGTCTTGTTTCTTATTATAGTTTGTATTTTTCTCTGGATAGCAATACTTTTTTATTTGTTGCAGGGTAAGTATACTTGGACTATCCATGTCTTATGTCTTTTGTTAAGTAGATTGATTGCTATAAGGTGCCCTTCTATTTTATCTACTTGCACAATGTACTTTTCCAGGTCTTTATAAATTAGCAAGAGTACTCCTGCTCCTCTAGGGTTAGTTGAACAAAAACTAGAAAAGCATTTGTATTTATCTTTACTACTGTTGAATGCGAACATTTGGTTACCTAGAGTAAGTTTGGTTTCACTTAGTCTGAGAATATCAATTTTGTTGTCCTATATCTCTTGTATTAACATTTCCTGGTCTATAGTTCTATTGATTCCTTTGGTGTTATGTGTACCAAAACGTATAGTGTCACTTAGAAATATCTTCTTTTGTTCTGTGAGAAAGGTGTTAATTTTATTGTTAAGTATAGGATTGATTGTTTTATTGGGGCAGTCCGAGATATAGTCATCTGTGATAAGTGGCAGATAGTAGTTATGTGCTGAAGAGGAGGCTCGTGGAGAGTGGTTTTCCTTTTCAGCTATTGTTATGGATTCAACCAGGATGCCTTTAAGAGGAGTATTGGAGGTGGTTCTTGTTAACACCTCTCTTGTTCTTCAAATTTGTTAGCCTTACACTGATATTGTTCAATATATTGATGACTTCAGACCAAGGTTTCATTTCTATTGGTGTTTTTCTTTGTATTTTTCTACCTGAAGGTTGTTTTCCTTTCTTTCCTCTTGATTTTTGAATGTGAGTTGTTTGGTGTTCTTCTTCTTCTTCCATGTTCATGTATACTGAGAAGGATGCTAACGATACTTCAGTCTGTCTTGAGTATTCTGAAGATCTAGTTTTTTTCCCTTCCTTTTTTATATATGAGTTGTGGCCAACCTGTGGTGAAAGTTTCTGTATATATGTCTTTGTGTTGTCCTTAGTGCACCACCAAGTTTTGTATCCAAATAGCTCTACATGAGATAGTAAAGCTTTATTTAAATCTTTCTGATTCTCAAATTCAAGAATAACAAAATTTCTTTTTTTTTCTGTTCTACCATTAATAGGAATATAGACTGTTTTGACCTTAAGGTGTTTTGTTGCACTCATTATACGTGAAGCTGATGTGGATTTTTTGATTCCATATAATCTGGCTGTTATTTTATTCCATTTGGATAATGTTGCTTGATAATCTTTCAGTTCCGCAATTCTTGCCATGAAGTCATCGATTGGTATTGACCAGATCTTGTGGATGTTTGTTTTGGTGGACTTGAAGGAAAAAATTGCACTGTTATAGTTGTGGTTTTCTTTGGTAAGCCTTAGGGATCCTATTTCTTTATATTTGTTAAATATATTATGAATTTTCTTAGTTGAGGTATATAAGGGGATATCTAGGAGTATTATTTGATTTAGAACTATTGAATCCATTAATGATATAGATAAAGTTTCAGATGGTGCTATGTTTTCAATGTTGTTATTTGTGATAACGATGATATTTTGCTCTTGGATATGTTCTGATAGTTGTTGCTTGCATCTGTATGCATCTGCTGCATTGTTGAAGTATAGGATTATCCATTTGTTTTTACCTATGGCTAATACTTGTATACTTTCATTTTCCAGTGATACCCCCAGCTTATTGGCTATGTGCCTTAGTTGTTCTTTTCTGCTGGTACCTGGAGTTAAGTTGCCTTTGATCCTTAGTTGTACTTTTTCTAAGTGGTTGGTAAATTGAAGTGGTTGGCTGTATCTTGCATGGTTTTTCCTAGGTTAGAGTGGTTCTTCTGGTTGGAGTTTTCTCTTCTAGACTCTTTTGCCCTTTGAGAAATATATATAGGATCTTGTATTTGGATTAAATGAAAATTCTCTTTATCTTTTGAATTGACTTTATTCATACAGGTGATTAAGTTCCTTTCATGTTCAAAGTGAATTGTATACCATCCATTTCCATTAAAGAAAAGAGATTGAATAAGATGTTGTTTGTTTTCTGGAAGCCTTAATATGTTTGCCAAGTATTTTATTTGTTCTAGTCTGCTGTCTTCTGGTGTGTTAGCTATCATTACCCCAGCTTTGTATCCTCCTTCTCTGCAAATATAGAAGGAATTTGATGGTTGGTATTGCCTGTTTCTTGTTGCATAGTCGGGTATCAACTTGATATTCAGGTTTTGGATTGAAGTGGAACCATAGGTGTTTATATTGTCATCCAAAGCTTGTTGCTCTTCCATGATTATCTCTGGAATCTGTATCTCTTCAGTTATGGTTAAGTTCTCTGTTGTTTGTTCCTTCATTTCTATTTCCGGTACTTGTTGGTTCACATTTGACTATTCCTGGTTTGTGTTATTATTTGTTATTTGGATTTGTTCAGAACTGCCTTGCTTCGGAGTGTCCTGTGTTGGTTATAGTATACTTAGGATCTGGGCTATTTGTTATAAATCTTCGATAAGAAATTTGTTCAGAATATTCATGTCTTGTTGATTAAATTCTCATATTTGTTTGATATATTCCTTAGCTAAAGCCTATTTGACTACAGTGTTTGGATTAATGTTGAGAAGTCTTGTTGCTATGGCATTAATCACTGTAATATTTATAAGTGCTTCCAGGTCTGAGATTTCTGATGCTGTGTTGGTTGAACCATCTTTTATAAGAGTATGCAGCCATCTTTGATCATCTTCGTTATGATGATCTTTTAGTGTTCTAAGGTGCTCTATAATTTGCTCCTCCAATGGGATTGCCAGAATTTCTGTTATTATGTCAGTCGTATACAGTTGCGTTGTATGTGTTTTGGTTTGGTTGTTTTTCCGCTGTTTTTTCATGACACATGTTTTTCAGATCTTATTGTTGTTTGTTTGTTTGTTTGTTATTGTTTTGCATATGGAATCTGGTTAAACCTTAATTTTGTATCCTATAAACAGACATGTTTGTTTTCTTGTTTGGATTATGGAAAACTATGCACATGTGTTTATGTTACTGCTGATCTTTTGGTGAGAGTAAACTGGTTTTGGTTTTTTTGATTCCAATGTAGATCTGTTCACATGATAAATGTTGTTTATAGAGTAAAATTTGTTTTGATCCTTGCTTTTCTTCTAAACACAGTGTTGAGAAAGTCTTGATACCCTCTGATTTTGTGTTAGTGGCAAGGTTGCCTGGTTTACCAGATGTAATCTAGCTAATACAAGGCCCTACTGGTGTCTAGGGAGGTATTTAACCTGATACATGACTGGCTGGTAGCTTGTGAGGTGTAGTGCTGACTTTCTCTTTTACTTTACTGTGAATTGTATTTCTTGTTTTTTTCTCTTTTCCAGTAAGAAAAAACAAGTGTATATCTATTTGTATTGAAATGGAAGCAAGAAGTTAGTGTTCCTTTAAGTTCAATAATATCTGCTATGTATGTTTTAGGTAGAAACAGTAAAGTGTTTCTTTCTGGAGAGTGGTTTCTTTAGGTGTTTCCTTGGTGTTTCTGAAATATTTATGTGTTTTTCCAAAAAAGAAAATTTTTGAAAATTTTGTGGTTTTCAGGAAAGAGTTTTTTTTTAAAATAAACTTGTGATATATATAAATAAAATATATAATTTAATTCAAATTTTTTTTATTTTTTTAATTTTTCAAGAGGTTTTATTTTTATTATTATTTTTTTTTTTTACTGCAAACAGAACAAAAAATACAAGACTTTTATTAATTATATATATATAAATTTATACAATTATGAGATCAATAGATCAAGGAACTAAAACATATCAAACACAATTAATCCTCTCCAAAACAAAAAAATTCGCCAATACAATCAAATGAAAATCAATAACCGACAAACAACTTAGATACATACATAACCAAGTTTGGACACCAGCAATTTGCTACTTGCTCTCAGACCTCATTCTTTCAGAAACAACATGCAACAAGATTATGGGCCTTCTCAACAGAACTTATAAACACAAACTCAAGCTAGCACACACCGCTCCCAACTCAATACTTTTCAATTTACTAGAATATGGCTTTTTCCACATATGGGACTGCCAAATTCTACTCCATGCCAGCAACTGGCCCAAACTAATCAACAATACAGGTGTAATTGGAAAAATCACAAATATGAGACTACAAGAAATACAGAATATGTTTTGGTTAACAAATCCAATCACAAGCACCCATTTCAAAACACTGTTGCTCCCCATTGGCAAAGACTTTTCATACGATCGAATCTATCTCCTGAAACAGTAAGGATTTACAGGAATAGTCCAGACACTCACAATTATAAAGAAAACAGATACAACACTACAAGAAATAATAAATGACACATGATATAACAAATATAGAAAACAACTTGCAAAAAATCAGATAATGTTTATAAACCAAATTACAAACTTCTCAGGAACAAGACTGGCGGCATGGGTAGAGATCACATATCCAAACAAAAAACCAAACAAAAAAAAACCAAAATGGTATACAGAACTTCAAACCAACAGTACAATCTTAGAAATAATCGAGAAAAGAAAAAGAAATAAAATGATACAGTACCCACCAATACATTTAGCCATCGAAACAAGTAAAAAACAAATAAAATGGATAGCAACCCAATCAAACGGACAAAGTATAATAGGAAGGAAAAAAGCAATCATAGGAAACTCAGCAAAACTACAACACTATACAAGAACAAACAATCATTCCCCTTTTACAGAATGTACAGGATGCGACCTAGATACTCAAGGCAAATATGGAGAATGCATTTTTCACAAAGATCACAACAGCCTAATCAACATCACAGTACACAAAAGGAGAACAAGTTCAAGACAAACCCCAAACAACACCCTTTGTCACAGGAGCAGAACAATGCCATCAAGTATTCAAACAATGCTTCTCAATATATTCTCACATCCCAATATTCCCGCTCCACCACAAATCTCACAAAGCACTCTACAAGCACACATACACATAATCGAAAAACTAGTAAAAACTTCCAAACCCCTGCTCGAACAACTAGTCAAAATCAGATACATAATTGGAAGCACAAAAACTATTACAATTTTCACAGACGGATCCATGAATAAAGAGAAAAAAATAGGATTCAGATGGTACATTCCACAATTTACAAACACCAATTTCCAAGGGAAAATTGAAAACTTCCCATCATCTACAAGAGCAGAACTCATAGCAATTGCCTCCTTTCTCACCACAGCCCCCACAGGCAGCACAGTTATCATCTGCAGTGACAGTCAAGCAGCCCTAAATGCAATTTACAAAACACAAAGTGATTTTATACAAATCAAAACTCTAAAAAATAGCAACATAATAAATACAATCATTTATATTCTAAACTCACAAAAAATAACACTGATAGGAAAAAAAATCAAAGCACACAACCAAGATCCTGACAATGACAAAGCCAATCAACTCGCCAAAGAAGCAATTGATCTCCAAGCAGAAACAACCCTTAGTTTTCTAGCAATAAGGCATGAAAAACAGACATGGACACAAGAATGGAATGGACAAACTCTAGACAACACAATCCAGTCAACTTGCAAAAATATAACAAGAATCAAACATATCCTAAGCTGGAGAATGTTAGAGTGCAATTTAATCACAACTGACTAACACACAAGAGACATCATAAATTGGACAGAATCCCTTCGTCATAAACACCCATCCAAAATCACAACAGGGAGTACCAGCCAAGAAGACCATGTCACGAGATCCTTCAGACTCAAGCTATAGAATTTAGAACTTTTCACAAAAGACAAACTTTACAAAAGATCAAAACAGACCTACACAAATGAAACATGTATCCTATGTGATTAAGAAACAGAATCCAATACACATTACATGACCTACAAAAACAATGGTGATAACATCTTCAAACAACTCTTACAAATAGTCAATGAAAAAGTAAGTAGCAGAGCAACAATTAAACCAGAACACAAATTAAATAAAGAACTCAAAGAACATCAAAACATATGGACACCAGAAATCAGGAACTACATCGCCAGAGGTGCCATCACGAATCAACTAGTTCAAATCATCAAAAATATACAGACAAAGACAAACACCAAGAAACAATAGACAGCATAATGCACAAACTGTCTATAAAACTATATAACAAATAGACAAATAGATGCGATCACTTTAGCCAATGGGAAGCAGCAAACAACATCAGAAGAAAAGAAAAAAGAGAATGGAACTCAGACAGGAAAAGACTAAAATCAGAAAAAACCTTCATCCCAGCACTCAACAAAATAATGAACCAATCGAGTTATGACTGGATCAGCTAGAACACAATATACTCTTTCAATATGATTTTTTATTGGGACTGGTAGAGCCTTGGCACATTAGCTAAGTATATGCCTTTACTTGGTAATAAGCCACGCGGTAGGATTTATCCTTAGTAAGTTTTATTTGGGAAATTAAGAGTGGGAAATTTGTATAAAATAAATTTGTATATACTTAATCAAACAAACCTAATAAAACAAGATATAAGCCACCCATCTTAAAAAAAAAAAGATCAATAGATCAAGGTTACATCAAGTATTGATAACTAAAGTATTATTAGGTTATAAATAATCACTTAGATATAGTGACTTACTAAACTTTTCAATGCTTAAAGAGGTTTACTAAGAGAAGTAAGGATGGACAGTACTTGCTTTACCCATAAATAGTGTTAGATAATGTTAAATGTGTATTGTTAAGTCAATAAATTTCATTAATATAGATATTTATTGTTGAGTCAATGACATTAATAGGATTGGTTTTCAAGAGACAATTTAAAAGTAACTCAATAGGGAAGAGATTTTTTTTCTGGTGAATTGTTGCTGAATTGGATTAGTAATCTTTTTCTATTAAATTTCTGAAGAAGGGGAGGTATTGGCTATCACTGACCTTGGAATCCATATGTATTTAAAAATAATTTCCAATGCTTTTTTTGCTATAGATTCCTTGTGTTTGTTGAATAAATCTATCGGAGTAACGAGAGGCCTGCCACCTATTTATATAATAAAGATTCAGTAATTGTTATATTATTGGTGATATTTTTTGCTTCTATTTTGTATTTAATTTTTTTGCTTTTGTCAATAAGATTGTTAATTAAAGTTATTATTTTTTTGCTTTTAGGTTCAAGGATAATCTGATTCTCAGAGCAAGAAAAAATATAATTAAAATATTCTGATACAGAATTATAATGCAAGCAAAGATTGTCAGGATAAAGTTAAGGGTATCTACTATTTAATTTTACTCTCGTTGGTAAATTGCAACAAAGAATATTTATTTTGAAAGCTAGTAAGGCAGAGAACTTGAATTTTTCATGTATTGTAGATTGTTTATGTTGTTCGATAAGAATCAGATCTAAGTCCCAATCTGATTTGTTGATTATGATTTTATCAGTCTGATATAAAGTTTCCTTTTAGTTCTAGTAGATATTTTTAATTATAAGATATGATTTAAGAAAAGAGTATTAAAAATAAAGGGGGATATTGAAAAGCTTGGTAACTTTCAGTCAAGAGTTTTATGGTTAAGAGTGAATGTGGATATAGTTTCCTAAGTGTTACAGTGGGCACAGAAAAGATCTGGACTTTTGTTTTATTACACAAAAAAGTGTGATGACAATTGAATTCTGGGTAAGTACATTTTTGTAATGAGTTATTTATATTAAATGACGCACACGCACTGGTTTATATAAATAACTCACTATTTTAAGCTGCCAAATTAGTACTAGATGTGAAAAATGTCATCCAACACTGATCTTGCTGCACAAAGAACAGTCGTAAGGCAGTTATAGGATAATGGTATAAGGAAACCTGCCGAAATCATACGAATTACAGGTTTTCCAAAGAGCACAACATATGATCATATAAATCGACTCAAAAAAAGAGGCACCCTTGTCCCACTTCCCATTCCTGGAAGACCCAAAATTCTTACGGCGAAAGAG
>CAJVPV010002264.1:0-13455 GCA_910591835.1 Acaulospora morrowiae
AAATTATATTGTTTTAAACTTTCTTTTCAATATTAGTTATATAGTTACTATAGGCAAGCTAGCATTTAACTTATTGTAGTACCAACACATGAGAGATGTTGTTTTTTTCACAATATATATCATGCTATATACAAATCAAATAAAGAAATGATATTTATCTACTTAAAAAAAAATATATATATATATTATTATTATTAATTAAAATATTATTGTAAAAAAACTCTTTCTTGATCCACTCGCATTCACCAAAAATTATCAAATTAGGAAATAAAAATTTTTTCGCAAAATAAAATTTTTAAAAACCCTGGAGGGTCCTTCACATCCTTCAAGGGTCAAGCAAATGAATCTCTACATGTCCTTCTTGACATTCTCATCACTGATATAAACAAATGCCTTGCAGTCATCATCCACAATAATGTCAATACCAATGTTATTTACATTACTCACCCAGTCTCCCCCACCAGATTTCCCAAACTCACGAATCCTCTAAATGTATGGCTTACACCAGTACGAGTTCAGGAGAATAACCAAGAAACCTATAAAGTCATTTCAGTATCTTTCGAAATCCAGAAAAAAAGACTAGAAAATCATTACACTGAAGTTAAAGTAACACTCCCAGACCCAATACCCTTGGACGACCTAAACACTTTTTTTAACTACAAACATGCATTCATACTTTCAGACGAAGACTGTACAAGTATTCTAAAGAAAATGATAAAGCAAAAACTTTATTACGACTTGTACATCTCTTGGGACAAACTCAACATAGATATTAATAAACTAGCAAAAACTTTCATCTTGAAACAAAAAACTGAAACACCCATACCCCCTCCAAACACCCTGCACTCACTGGGAAAAGGATTGATGACAATACCATGCAGCTTGATTGTATGGATGATATACAACATGCAACTCCCCCTGAACATAATGACAATTATTTCAGCCCTTATGTATGTACAACCGACAATCAACCAACTGTACATGAAACCACAAACAGCAATATCTACATTTAAGCACCTGTACACACAGTACAATCACCTGCTACAAATATGAAAATTGATAATCATTCTTCCCCTAGCCAATCAATCGCAACTGTAGAATCACTTCCAAACTTATGGGCTAATGAAACCAATCAGATGCTTGAATCATCTCAGGAAAGTTTCCATCAATCCACAGTAGACATTAGAGAAAACACAACCTTTTCTGGACAAGATAAACTAATTGAATTATGTGAGGAGCTTAATCAATGTGAATGCATTGCCAAATCCATTGTGAACTTTTTCTTTTAAATCAGTAATAAACCTACGAGTCAACCGAAAACATCTCTCAAAAGAATATTTGCAAAAATCAAACACCGTAATCATGACTTTTTCAGAACTTTCGCAAAAGATAAAATAATTAAAGGACAATATCAAATAGAATATAAAAAGATCAAAAAGGAATTCCATATAAACTACCTTAAGTCAAATAATATTGGATACATCTCAAGGGCCACAAGGAAAAAAATCAGAACAATAATTAACAAAGCACTATTTGTTGCATACATCAAATCCACTGATCTGCCTCTCTTCAAGTTTTGGCAAGTAGCCCAACTGTTGGAATATGGACTAAACTTCTTCATCAATTCTACCCTCCCAAAAGTAGACTATCATGAGATCTATGACACCTGCGAGAAGCGAATTAAAAGAAATCTGCCAGATTTTCCAGAAAATCCCAAGGATGTCCCATCCTCAATCAAAGTCAAATTACCTAAAGCTATCCCTCTATTCTTAACCAAGGAAGTCAGTGAAGTAGCAAGCAGCTTGAGAGCCTTCTATAACTTTGATACTCTCACACCATTATACTTTATCAAAAAACCAGACCTTCCTAACTATCTCCAAGATCTCAAACCAGAATTTCATGATATCTTCCTCTTACCAGTAGACAAGAACTGGTCAATCTCAAACTTAGGGTGGACTAACTCAGGGAACACTACTACATGCCAAGCAAACTACTTGAAACTTACTTCAAATTACCACCACCAAAAATGATACTACCCCTATCATATAGAGATCTCCTACTTCACTTGGCAAAACAATTCCCAGTTGACAACAGCATTGAGGACTTTAAAAAGAGAGTCAAACTGCTAAGAGACAACAATTACATAGTAAAATGCTTGCCACTTGACTATATCAAGGTCAGATAACCTCTTCCCTCACCCCACTGATATAATGAAAACAATGCTATTCTTTTCCCAATAACAGACCAAAAAGAAGCTGACAACCTCATCAAGGATTTAAAACATAAGTTTTATATAAAGCTACCACTAGGTCCAGAGTGGATCAAAGATAACCTTAACCAGGATGACAGACTCAAAATGCCAGAAGACCTCCACACTGTCGAAAAGGAAGCAGGGATAACAAAGGACCAGTTAAACAGAGAATCTCCTATGTTCAAAAAAACTATAGCCAGAATTAAAGAAAAATATGCAGAAAACATCCCAAGAAAGTGGATCACCCCTCTTTTACCTGATCTCCCAGATTTACAAACAGTTATCCAAGTCATACATGACATTGGAGCAGAACTTTCCCTTCCATTCACCAATAATCTTCAGTTAAATGACAATATCAAAGCTCTAAGCAAACTCTTTCATTTTGAAAAACTCTCCACCAGCTTCATTATAGATCCAGAGTCACCAGAGCCTGAGCTGATTCTTTTATCAACAATATTTTAAACAATGATCAGTTTGTCCAACTCAAATTATTCTTTGAACAACAAATCACAAAACTCTTCTAATAATACCTCCTCCTTATTTACATTACCACTCAAAAACCTTATCACAATCTCTATACTCAATGTCAGGGGCCTTAATGACAGAGCAAAACTACTCAAACTAACTAAATCTATCACAAGCGAAAAACATATTTTTTGCTGCTCTGAAACAAAGAACACAAAATTAAATATCTTGCCTAAAACACTGAACAACATCACTATAATCACAAGCAAATCCAATAATTCTGTCAGCAATGGTTCAGCCATATTTCTTTCCAGGGCTATAACAAATTATATCTTTAAAACCTTTTCCTCCAATGAGTATTGGTGTGCTATACATCTCAAATTTAAACCAAAAGTAGACATTATAGTTATCTCTTGCTATTTCTCTCACGAATTAGACTCCAGAAAAATAGCAGTCAGGTCTCTCAAAGTCTTCATCAAGGAACACTTCAACAAACACATAATTCTTGCTAGTGACTTCAACACTTACCCAACAGATGCTCCACATATAAACATCAAAACTACAGCCCACAAAAGATATATTTACCGATACCTCCACAAATTCACTGACATAGCGAAGGTAACCAACAAGGAATATCACTACACGTATCACACCAGCAATAGTGCTTCCAGAATTGATCAAATTTGGATCACCAACAACTTAGCAAGCAAAATACTGTCATACAAAGTCCACGAACAAACTAATATAACCACAGATTACAAACAAGTTACTATTATCCTGGATTGGTTCAAATACAAGTTCAACAGAATTAGTTTTAATACGAAAGTCTATTAGTTTAAAGAAGCCATACTTGAAAACATTAAAGGCTTCCAAGAAGACATAGAACTCGCATGCCAGGCAAACAGCTCCCCAACCTGTGATTATATAAACAACATTATCAAAAAGAAAATACTTACCGCCCACTCAAAACATAGATTCACTCAAACATTACACCAGAGCCATAAAAGTCATAAAGAAATCAATTAACATCAAAAGAAACAATCTCAAAAACAAAAGTCTTCCAAAGCTTTCACCATTTGCCAAAACAGCTCTACAAAAAATCTCAAATGATCCTCCAACCATCAAAGATTTTAAAAAGCTCTTAAAAATTCTAATAAAGAAAAAACTGTCTAAGTTAAATTAGATCATTATCCAAGAACTATAAAAAAACATAGAATCAAACTATCACAGATTCTGGACTCAGTCAAAAAATGCCCTTAAAAAAGTCTTAGGAGATTTAAAACCCTCTTTAGATTTTTCCATCCTTATGGAAGAAGACGACCAGTTACATGATGACCCCGATGAACTTGTAGCAGTAATTACTGACTACTTTAAAAAAATCCTGGAACCCAAACCATTCCTCCTCAACAATGAGTGAAGCCCTGAGTATGAACCTTTAAATCACATCCCTAATAATACGTTTAACAATCTCTCAATACCAATTACCAATAAAGAACTCGAAAAAGCATTTGCTGACCTCTCTAAATGCAAAGCCCCTGGCCTTACTTTCATTCCATACGAAGCTTGGTCCCAAATCGGCCCACTAGGAAAAAAGTATATCTAAATACTCTTCAACAATATCCTATTATCAAATCAAGTGCCTAAATTTTGGAAGCAATTAGCCATTACGCTTTTTCCAAAAAAAGTTGTCTGGTTACATGACCTCACTGATACACGTCCAATCTCTCTTATTGAAACAAGCAGAAAAATCTTCACAAAAATAATCATTAACAAACTTTCCACCAGCATCTTGAAGCACAAAGCCATATCAGATTCTAACTTTGCTGGATTAAAAAACCAAAGCATAACCGAACCAATTGCAATTATTTCTTCATGCATTAATACAGCAAACAATCTCAACAAAGAAATATGGGTTGTATCCTTTGACATCTCTAAAGAATTTGACTCTGTCAGTCTTTCCAGCCTCAACAAGGCTTTGGAATATATCAAACTTCCATCTGAAACTATCACACTAGTCCACAATCTTCTAAATGAAAGAGAATTAAAACTAATAACATATTATAAGCTTTCTGAACCCTTAAAAGTGTCCAAAGGCCTTGACCAAGGTAAAACCCTTTCTTCATTATTGTGGACAATTTTCAATAATCCAGTAATTAGCAGAATTGCAATCAGATCTTCAGCAACATCCAAAATTCTTGTCTACATGGATGACGTAGCTCTCTCTAGCTTAAACATGCTATCTCTACAAGAAGCAACAAACATCTTTTGTTTCTTTCTGTCGTTAAACTCAATCAAATGCAATAAAAAAAAAATTGAACTAATTACCAACCTCAAACTATCAAATCAAAAAAGAAGGCAATACTTAACCGTTGAAGATGAAAAAATCTACCCCAAGCCATTTGATAATGGCATCAGATACTTAGGCATTTACCTTTCAGGAAAATCATCTTTTACCTTCACAAAATGCAAACTATTAGAGAAAGTTTAAAAATTTACCAATGCAATCACTTCACAAAGAGGTTGGAATGGATTAATAACCAAACAAGCCTCCCAATGGATCATACCAGCCCAATTGGAGTATGTCATTAATGCAACAATCCCATCTGACAGAGAAATAGCCACCCTGCAAAGAAAAATAAATAAATCAATCAAGGCAAAACTCAGAGTCAAACGTATCATTTCAAACAAAATTCTTCATTTACAAGCAGAACTTGACATTGTCAAACTCCAAAACTGACGAAACATCACCGTCATCAAAATTCTAGCTATTAAGCTTACTAATTCCAAAATCTTACCCTTCACCATGAAAGAAATTATATCAATACAAGTTGCACAAGCTATATGGTGCTGCCTAATCTGCTTTCCTTATTACTTTGAAGATTCATGGATCACCTCAGCAGTCCTTCTGGCCAAAAGATATAAAATTAGAATTTGCTTATTCCCTTGTTCCTACAATTATAACAACCATGAGCACTCAATTGGCCTAGTCACTAAACTTCAAAAATCTAATGCTTTCTCACTCTATTACACAAACATCAAAATTATACATGTGGTGTAAATTATTTTGCTGTTGACTCAATTCCTAAAATCCTCAAAAATAATTGTGTCATGACTCAATTATTTATATGTTTTAATAGTGACTCAATTAATTGCGTCAATTGTATCAAGGATCTATGAATTTCAGCAACATGTATAATCAAAACTATCCATAACACTTACATTTACAAACAAAATTTCAAACTAACCTGGGAAGAGCTACATACACACAGGGGTTACATCACCCTTGACCTGGTTCCATGGTTTTTATTCATCCCCAATATATCCTCAAATATATACGGCGACTCAACATTCTTTTCTAATACCTCTAAAAACAAATTCTGGTCCTTTTTAAACAACAACACTATCAACCTCATTAAAGTTCGCAGCAACACCATAAGAGTCACAACTATCAGAGACAAGCACTATCTACTTAATAACAAGAAAATAATTTCTTGTTCATGCCCAGCTCAGTCTTGTATTATAGAAAAAAACATAAACAACCTCAAGTCGACTTGGCACACTCTGTGTCTTTACTCTATATACTTATTTAACAATATATAGGAACTTATTGAATTCTTTTTCCCTAGACCACAAACAATCCCACAAATATCGATTTCTCTACCACATTCACCTAACATACTAATGACTATATATTTTTACCATGACAAAAATAATAACAATTTGACAGTATCTAAACCATCGAATATACTTATATACACACTCCATCTCAATTTTTGAAGCATTTTCTGATCAGTACTCTATAAAACCCTAGTCAACACTCCAGAGACATCAACTATCAATATTTTTCTTGACAAAATCCCAATTTAAAGGTTTCGAATTACCTTAACAGAGCAATCAAAACTCTCTTCAGTAGACTTATCAATGAATGTAACACTCTCATAACCGAAAAAAACTTCATCATCTCATGGTACAAATTGAAAAACCACCAACCACCATCCCACACAAACACAGAGACCAATACACCAGTTTCTAAGGGCTTCTCTTCAACATTCACATCATCACCACTAATCAACAATATACATGCAACAAGCATCACTCACTGGGTTAAATTTGTAAATTACTATACTAATCTCTTTGATATCTTCCTAAGCCATTCAGTCACATACAAACCCTCTTCCTTCGAGGAACTAAAAACCATCATCAAAGCAAAATACAAACTCAAAAAACCTGATCAAATAAAACACAAGGCACTATCTACATTCAGAACCAAACTTCTTGCTAACCAACTTTCAACCAGAACAAAACTCCACAAACACTACTCCAATCTTTATCCTGACAACCTATGTCCAAGATGCGATACATACCCAGAGGATCTTCCACACATCTTCTCCTGTACCTATATCAAACCCCTATTAAACAAAAAGAAACCCAAACTCAAAAATCTCATTCTCAACCTTAATTCCAAAAATACTAAAGAAATCGACTTCACTTCAACATTTAAATTAACAGACAGCACTATATTGGATTTGGCCATTAGTAAATTCAATCACCCATTTAATCTTCTTCATAAAAAAAAACACATTTCCAATTATACCCTGAAAATTCTACACAAAGCATGGAAATTGAGATCTGCCATAGTGACAACCTCACCAGTCTCTGAAATCAAATAGAAAAAAACAACTAGTATCAATACAACAAGTACAATAACTAACGATAATTCTATATTTGACAAAATCTTAAACCTGCTAAATGTCATATTCAACTATACTAACAAATTAATTTTTATCTTTACAATAATATCATTGTTCTGAAGGGCATTAGCCATTCAGCACTATTGGTATGAGCCCACCTCTGTAGTGGTAACTGGTATCAATAGTTTAGTTGTGATAAGCTACAATTAATTTACTTTGTAAAGATTGTTAATGTAATGACAGTAAATTTTTATTAAATAAAGTCTTGCATTTAATGCTCATTCATGATAAAAAAAAAAAATTAAAATTAAAATATTATTGTAAATCGATTTTTAACAAAAAATTTTCTTTTATAGTAACAACTTTTAAAACAAATACTTTGTTCCTTCCTAGTCACCTCCAAGCGCACTTTACATCTCAACTACTCCTACCATGGAGCTCTCAACCTTCTCAACAAATCAAAAACAATTTCTTCATATAATTATCCATAATAACTGAAACTGTAAACTTCAAATCTACTATCTTGACTTAAAAACAAATACAATCCACAAAACTGATTATATCAGAACTATTTCCATCCAATTTTATCAACTACCCTAAATGCTTTCTCATCATCTTCGAGGGGAAAAACATAAAAGAAATTCTCAATACTAGTGCTATTAAAGATACTAAAACTATTATTTTCAAAGAAACTGCTGTTAAAAAAGATGCAATTTCTATGATTAGAGCCATCATCCAAAACTCCAGAATTGATAACTTTGATTTTAACTACATCATAAATATTGCCAATGAAATGGAAAAAGTTCAACTTGACCAATATCTCCACAAGTACTTTCAAGAATTTCTTCTCTCTTCTGAGGAAAAAACAAAAAACCCCATGCAGCTTTCCCTGAAAATGATCTACCATCTATCAATTCTCTTATTTCCCCAAAAAAGAATAACAATCAATCAACTACAATGCAAACATATGCAAGTATCTCGTCTATTACTCCAGCCTCTTCTCAATATGGCAACACTACAGAAATCAGTGAAACATGCAATAAATCAATGAAACTCTCTGATCTGTATCCTACCTCAGCAAACCCCTTGCAATCAAACATTTTCAACCATCAACCAATAATTAGCTTACTTGACAACTCCATAACCATTTCCAATCTAATGGACATCAGTAAAATTAAACCAACAAACCAATTACAATACATTAACTTTGAAGATGTTGTGGATCTCGATCAACTCTCCAAATCCACCAACAACAATAACCAACCACCTCAATCAAACACATGGTCATCCTTCTTTGATTGTCAAATTCAAGAAGAATTACAACAAATTTGAGATAACAAGCAATATGACACTCTTCATGAAGAAACAGAATCCCTAGCTAACCAACTGTTGCCAGCACCAAATGATATAACTACAGTTATTCAAATTATTACAAAAATCAAAGAACTACCCAAGTACTCTCCATATCTTCTCCAATCCATATTCAACAAACTTAACTTCAAGGATCACACTTTTTTCAGCTCTTTTACTTCTAAAACAGAAATCAAACCAGCTTACCAAAAGGAATTTAATGAAATTGAAAAGGGCTTTCAAGAAAAATACAAAAAAAAATGCAATCTCAACTTTATCAACCTGGAAACAAAAAAGAAAATCTAAACGATTGTTTGCACTATTCTATTAATTATCTATCTTAGGACTATTGATATCAACAATATGCCCTTCTACGAATTAGCCAGTCTTCTCACATATCTCATTAACTATTTCATCTATAAACCTAGATTTTTTATTGACTATACTACTTTCAAAGATAAACTCAAGGAATCAGTAGACAAACTACTTCCTGAACTCCCATCCTTATCAAATGAAATTCCAGCTAATATAAAAATCAAACTCCTATGCAACCTACCAATGCAAAACAAATCTCAACTTGTTCCAATTTTATGTACACTAAGATCCCATTACAAATTCCAAAAACTTCCAGACAGCTTTTTTAAAATCAATCCTCCACTACCTGAAAATTTCGCTGACCTTTTGCCAAAATATAGAGAGATTTTTCCAATCAAAAAACACAGTGAATTAATCAAACTTTCTGATCTAAAGGGCCATCTTCATGAAAATTATCAAGTCCCTCTTAATTTCCCCAGCTTTTACTTCAAATTATCACCACCAAAAAAACCACTCCTATCAATCTATCATTTGTTGAAACCTAAATATCAAAACTTCTTCCCCTTTAATCCCAGAGACAGCTCAATAATTATACAAAAATTAACTATACTCTTTTACAAAATCTACTACTTTAAACTACTACCAAACAACTTTTTTTACATCAGGAAAAGGCTACTATCATCACTTGACAAAATTCTCGATCTTGAAATAAATATTCTTTTGCTAGTAACAAATTTAGCTAATATTCTATATCTTTTCAACAGCCTTTCAAAAAAATTTATTTTCTAAACCCCTTTATCAAAAGAGTGGATTGATATTACAAATCAAAACTCAAACTCAAACTCTCAAACATCTCCAACCAAACCTCCTTTCCTAGAGGACTATAACATTGTCAATGAAAAAGCCAATACTAACTTACCAATAACAAACAGAAAAATTTTCAAAGAAAATGTAATTAAAACACATCAACATTACTAATTTTCCAAAATTCCAGACAACTGGATTCAAATCCAATGGAAACCCCCCATCCCAAGCTCTTCTGAATTAAAAAATTACTTAATCCAAAACAAAATCAAAATGGATATTCCCTTAGTTAATAATGCTAACTTCATCTTAAAAATTTGCAAACTTAGAGAACATTTTGCCTTCCAAAGGTTCCCCAACAAATATATCATCCAAATTAAACTTTCTGAACCATTCACAAAATTCTTCAACTTCTTCAAACAATGATTAACACAAACAAACTATTAAAAAATTTTTCAATTAAAAAAGATTTCTCAAAAATTATATCTAGCAAACCTTTTACCAACACAAAACAATAATTACTGGAAATCGGCTCCCTTAATACAAGGGGACTCAATGATTACATAAAACTCAATTGTCTTCTCCAATATATAAAAAACAACAATTATGACATCTTTGATATTTGTGAAACAAAACCCCAAACTACTAAAAAAATTTTACACACAATTTATAACTTTATTATATACTCAAGTAATCTTGACCAAAGTCAAGTAGGAGTATCAACAATTCTTAACAAAATCCCTCTAATCACCTTTACAAAAACTACTGAACTTCAAGAATATATTATCTCAATCTTTCTTCAGTTCAAACCCAAAATAAAAATCTGTATCACACAAGTTTACCTCCTTCACGATTCAAACACAAGAAAAAAAACCACTTCCTTTCTTCAAACACTGATTAATGACAACTCCTCAAAAAACATCTTACATATTATCATAGGTGACTTCAACTCTACATCCAACCCGATTGACAGAACTCAAAAAACCAAACCAAAATATAAATAACTCATTTACAAAAAACTTAACAAAAACTATGTTGATATACTACACCTTTTTTTCCCTTACAAAACCATATATATATTTTCAGGACCTACTTATCAAAGTCGCATTGATCAAATTTGAATATCAAATGATATCGCCATCCAATTCATAAAAACACAAACAATAAACACTGAACCAGAATTTCACAGGTGACCACAAAATTATCACACTAATACTCTCAAACTTTCTAATCTCCAAACTTCCTAAAAAAACATTTGCCACTTATTACAACTTCAACAAAATAACTTCTAAAACCTGGGAAACTATTAACACAACTATCACCAATGTCTTATCTTCCTCTCCCGAAGAATCCAACACTGAGAAAACCTGGAAATTCTTTAATTCAAATATAATTAAAACTCTTAACAAATTAGTTTCAAAAACAAAAATCTGTAAAAACACTCTGCAAATTTTCAGTAAAAATGGTACAATACTTCACAAAAAACTTCAAATAATCAAATTTCACAATCCACAACCTCTCAGTACAAGTATCCCTTCCAATCAATCATGCAATATTAAAAGATTTTAAGGATTTCAAACTTCCTCACTCAAACAAAACGAATCAAATTACATCACTCAAAAAACTCTAAAATAACTTTCAAAATACTCAAAACTGAAAATAACTTACAAAGAAAAGAAACAATTAGCAAAATTATCAATTAACGAATAACAAATCTCTAAGAAAATCCAAAAATCATGATCAAACAAACCTTCAACCACAAAAATCCACATGCTTCCTTTACAAAAATTATTGATCCAATTAACGAAGAAGTCATAACAGATCCTACTCAAATCCATTAAACAATTACAGACCATTACAAAAAAGTTTTTCATAAATAAATAATTGACAATCAACTTCTCTCCAAATGGGAAAAATATTATATCTCACTCAACAATATTAATTCTTCAATCTATGACACACTAATGAGTCCCATCACTGAATATGAAATTATAGAAACAACCAACTCACTTCCTAACAACAAGGCACCTGGCCCCTCTAAAATCACATACTTTTTCATAAAGCAAACTCAAAAAACTCATTTTCCTTATCTTCATACAATCTTTAACCAAATACTTTCCACTTAAGAAATCCTGACAGACTGGAAAAACTATTACATATTTTCCATTAGCAAAAAACTTCAATGGAAATACAACATACAAGAAACAAAACCCATAGCACTAGTCGACTTATTCAAAAAAATTCTGACCAAAATATTAATCAAAAGACTCAGCCTCATTTTAACAAAACATAATATTCACCAAAAATCCAACTTTGCAGGTCTTCCCAACCAAAGCACCTTCGAACCAATACAAATTCTCAATTCAATCTATAACTTCAAAAAACTCACACAAGAGGAATTATGAATCCTATCACTTGACATCAGTGCAGCTTTTGACTCAATGAACTTGGACATGCTAAAAAAATAAATGAAAAGAATACACCTACCAGAAACCTTTATTTCTCTAACCAGTAACATTCTTACAAATCGCACATGTCAAATAATAACAGACTTCGGCCTCACTCAACAAATTATAATCCCTGATAGAATTGGTCAAAAGGAAACACTATTATCTCTTTGGTGGATTATCTTTTACAATCCATTAATCTCAGCCCTAACATAACAACCATCAAACTTAAAGCATAATACCATAGCATATATAGATAATTTCAATCTTCTTGCGACCTCAAAATCTGAAATCCAAAACAACTTAAACATTGCATAGAATTCTTCCAACTTAACAATATCAAAGCTAATCCAACAAAAACCAAACTACTAATCATGAACAGCAAAACCCTAACAAAAAAATCTTTCAAGGAACAACGCCAATTCTCCTATCATTAAAAAAAGAACCAATAAAATATTGTGCATTTGGATTTCTGAGCACAGTATTCTCACACCTAACCATGACAAAATTCTCAAAGAAATAAAAACAATCTCTCAATCACTCAAATCTAAATACATGACAGGCCACATGGCATCATACATTTATAACAAAGTTCTCCTTTTATGCATAGAATACAAACTTCAAACAACCTTTATAACCTTAACATGCAAAAAATCATTTTTTTTCCATAATATTTATTAATAGAATAAAAGTTTAACTTGTTACATAATTAATATTAAGATATAAATTATATTGCTATAGGTATTAACCTACTATCTATTAAACAAATATATCATCTGAAAAATTCTTGAGCAGGGAAAACCTGAGGAACTATTTGTTATAAAAAATAAAAAATAAAAAAACATTTGGAGCAAGATCTCCAGCATTGTAAAACATTTGAATAAGAAGAAAAAGAATGAGAAAATTGAAGTTTTTGTTAAATGTGGTTTCTGAATGCAATTAGATATTTCAGTCAGATGACAGCATTGCACAAGCCACATGTAACTCAATGGATTTGATCATATGATATTTTGTGATGTTGTTTATACATGTGGCATAAATTATTTTGCTGTTGACTCAATTCCCAAAATTCTCAAAAATAATTGTGTCATGACTTAATTATTTATATGTTTTAATAGTGACTCAATTAATT
>CAJVPV010002265.1:0-13453 GCA_910591835.1 Acaulospora morrowiae
CCTATTACCTGACCCACACATACTACACTTGAGGAATTGCCACACGAGTAGCAACCCCCTAGATCCCCGGATCTACCAATTGATCTGTAGTGCTATCCAATGGCTTGGACCAAATACACACACCTCTTTTGAGTAGAAGATGTGCTCCATTGTTACACGACGGGAGGCGCGCTCAAGCGACAGACTCGCCGGATTTTTACGCCAACAGTATGCAAGTAGGAAAGGATAGTAAATTGGTTTTTTTTTTTTTGTTTTTTTTTTACAAAAAATTATTTTAAAGATATTTATATTTTCAAATAAATTATAAAAATTTGAATAAAAAAATTTAAACAATTTGATAAATGAAGTACTTTAAATTCTTTTAAAAGACAATAAAAATCATAAACAAAAATTTGAAAACCTTGAAAATATTTTAAAATTATACTTTAATTCTTTAAATATTTCAATAAATAATTTTATATTAACAATATTTGGAATAGTTATAATAGAGAATAGTGAAATTGTCCAGATATCTAATAAATATAATAACACTTCGTAATTAAGTGATATATCAATTAAAATGAACTTTAAAGAATTATATAACTATATAACAAATAATAAAATCCATTATGAAAAGATAATTATAATTATTTAAAATATAAATATTATTTATTTTTAAGATTAATATAATTTTTTTAGTTTTATTAATAATAAAAATAAGTAAAACAATTCAGAAATCTCTACTTCATTTAATTTTAAATCAAAAAAATCACTATAAATATATAAATATGTATATTTTAAATCAACAGATATATATAATCTAATAGATATAAAAGCAATAGATAATTTAGTTTATATAATTTCAAAATTTAATAAAAGTAATAAATATTTATTAAATAAATATTTGTTTTAATATAATTAATTATTATTACTTTAAAGATTTTTAAATTTTTTTAAAATAAAAATTTCTAGAGTTTTTTATTTTAAAAATTTCAGGATATTGATCAGATAGCTATTAAATGAAAGGTTAACTAGATAACTATTGAATAGAAGGTTGATTAGATAACTATTGAATAAAAGATTAATTGAATAGTAGCTTCTTAAAGAATTATTAATCAGATGTTAAAAAAATCATTAAGCAAAAGATTGCAGAGATAATTTTCTTTTTGGATTTATTTTTAAAAAAATTTTGAGAAAAACTATCTACTTTTATATTTAATTTTTATATGGTTATAACTTCTGTAAGAGAGAAAGAAAATAGAGATAACATGGTTTAGGTTATGTGATTAATAATTGATCCAGTATCATGTCAAAGAAATAGAGCTTAGTAGTAATTTGAAAAATATGAGTAATGATGATATAATTAGTAGTCAACTTATGTAATTATTGAAAGAAAGTGTTAGAATTTTTTACTTTTTCTTGTCTTTTCAATTTCTTTTTATTTTGTTTTTAGGAAAAAAGTATAAATTAATGGATAAAAATTAGTAAATGTAAAAAGGTTCCAAATCATATTTTAATAAAGAAAACACTTACCTTGGCCAAATCTAACGCCTCACCAAAAGCCCTATCACTAAATAAATTTAATACTACTATTTCACAAATTTCATTATCAGTTAGCAACTGACTCACTATACTACTCTCATACTTCATAATAAATAAATAATTACTATATATAGTAGTTACTATTTTTTTATCACTTGATTAATAAATTATTACTATTTTGCAATAATTTTATCATAATTTAATTAAAGCTATCTTAAAACTATATTATTATAACAATATTTTATTAATAATTATAATGACAATATTATTACTATTTTGCAATCAAAAGTTGTTACAATATAGTTATAATTTGTTTACTATTTTTTTAAAAAAATTAATAATAATATTATTATTGAAATAACAATTTAATTGTTACTAAATAGCTATTATTTTTTTATGATATAGTAAAAACCATTAAATCATAATTGAATTTCTACAATTCAGTTATAAAATTAATAATTATATAACTAGATTATTAGAATTTAATAGGTTTCAGTAAAGTATTTTATCTATCCCTTTTTTATACATTATATAAATTATAAATTATATCTAATATATTTACTCTTGTACTTATCTTTATTATTTCCTATAATTTATTTACTTGTTTTTTTTAAAGTTATAAACAGGTATTAGATATATGGCATTTTTATTAATATAACAATATATCAGATGTTTTACTCCACCTATTAATGGAAGTTAACATTATATAATATTGCTATTACTAGTTAGTATGTTTATTATATTCATATAACTTTGACATACTTGACTATATAAATTACATGCCAAAACTTGCATAGGAGATGGAAACTCTATTATTAAGGTTCCAAAAAAGTATTAAACTGATATCAAACTGGTATTGAAATGGTACCGATCTATAGTAAATTTAATATATGGGTTGTGATCTACTCATATGTTTTTATAATAAATTTAAGTATCAAACTGATATCGAAGTGATATTGAAGTGATATCATTAAGAGCCCTACCTATTATTAATTTAAACTACCTAACTTATTAGGTCCAGTTTTAATTGCATCTGTCATAAGTAGAGCACATTATAAAATATTATTATAGAGATCAACTCCAATATTCCAGTTCCTATTATTACTAATCCTTTAAATATATTACTAGCATAATATAGCACTATTGTTTTCATCACCTGTGGAACTGGTGTTCTTACTTGAATTCTGATTTAACCTTATAAGTTCTCACTAAACAAACTTAGTTTAATAATTTTTATTTAGATTTTTATTACCTGTAGTTAATGATCTTGTCTTTTAGCCTATATTTTTAAGTCCTTATAAGATATTGCAATTGAAATAAACCTACAAGCTCCAAATTGGAATAGATTAACTTATAATTAAACTCTTGAATTTTTGTATAACAAAGTCTGCTATCACCAGTTTAAGTTGAGTTTTTGTGAACTTTTATCAAAGTTAGATTAGAAGCTTTTTTTTGCTTTAATCTGTTTTTAGTTTACAATTGTTAGGAAGACTAGAAGTTTTATTTTTATACAACCTAGCTAAATTTGAATATTGATTTTTTTTCAACTAATTAAATATAATATAAATTGAAAGCTAATTAACCAATTATAAAGGTAATAAATTTTTTGTAATCAAGTAGGTTTGAATTTTAAACCTTTTCCTAATAACTTATGAAATATTACCATTATATTATAGACCTATAGGTCTTTTATCTTTTATCTTCTTTCCATAACAATATTGATATTCAAATATTAAGGATAAATGAGATTTAGTTTTTTGTTTCTTGTAACAATTTCTGTATTTTTTTTTTGATAAACCAAGTAAAATTATTATATTTATTTTAATAGCAATAAAAAAATAATTTTATATTTTTTAATAAAGTTTTTATAAATTTTCAAAAAATTAATTCTTGTATAATTATAAAAGGATATTACGTAACAATAAGCTATTGAATTAATTTTATTTATTTTTTTAGAATTATATATTTACTAAATATTAAATAAATTTTATTACCTTTATTTTATAAAAATAATTTTCAATACTAGATCTATTAATGTTTCAATTTAATTTTGTTATATGATATCTTTCAAAATATTTATATATATTAATAGTATTATTATTACTATAAATATATGTGGTTTTGCAATAGTTACAAGTAGTTTTTTTAATATTTTAAAATTTAAATTTTTTATAAAATAGTTTTATATTTTGCTTTGATTTGTTATTATAAAAAATAATACTGTTTTAATAAATTACTTGTAATAATATTACTGATATTTCTGTTTTTATAACTAGTTAAGCTACTAGTTTTATTATTATTATATTGAAAATTATAATTATTGGAAGAAATTTTATATTCTATTTTAAAAAAAAATTAGTAAAAAAATTATTAAAAAAAAGTTAAATAATAACTATTAGAATAAAAAAAATATCAACATAAAACAAGCTTACTAAAATATAAAATAAAAATAAAAATAACAAAAATAAAATTATTAAAAGTTTTTTATTTATAATACTACATTGATAAAACAGAATTAAGTTGTAAAAATTTTTGATTTTTTTGTTTATTGCTTTATATATTTTAATTTAATTTAATTTTTTTTTTGTTTTTATTTAAATATAAAATATAAAAAATCTAAAATTAGTTTTGATTTAAACTGATCTAATTTAATTAGGTTTTCTTTTTCTCCCCCTTATCCACTTATCCATTGAATAGCTGTTTTATTTATTTGTTTTATGGTTACATCAGTAAAAGTTTTTTCTTTTTTTTTGATAAACATCAGTTCTTTATTATACGTATATACTAAAATATAACTTTGAAAAAGAACTTACATCTCTTATAGTGCATGAGTTAAATGCTAGTTTACCAAAATATCTATCTAAACTATATTAGAAAAGAAAATTTAAAACTAATATATTGTTTAGATAGTTGCATAACAGACCATGCAATTTTAATAAAAGATGAAAAAAAAGAAATTAAACACATGTTAATATTAAGTAAACAACTTTTCACATCACAACTTCAGCTCACGCAACTATGGAAACAGAGGGGGGCTGATGTAGGTATGTACTTCCTAGTAAATGCTTTGAAACTGTAATCTTTGGTTGGCACAGACTATCAAATCTAGGGGCTTCAAAGGCCAAGTAGGACATGACTCTAAAATCTCCTAGTAGACACTCCAAAGGATTTGGTTGGCTTAAGCTGCCAAATCTAAGAGAAAAACTGTCAAACAAGATGCAACTCCTATATACTCAGTAAGCCGTCAACACTGCTATGTTTAATGCACATACGTTAGTGTCCACATCATTGTTCTCTTCAAGGTTATCTATTTGATATTAACACGTGATAGGTTGTTAGTGGTGGTATTGTTGTTATTGTTATTGTTAATGTCATTGTGATAATCGATGGTGCAATTTTGGTGAGTTGTGATTGGTTGGAATATAATGTTGATCTTTTGATGAGGGTAAGCTGATTTCAGTTTTTGGTGTAAAAAAAAGAAACCAAGATGCTTCTATATATATGAGCAAAAAAGATATCAAACCAAAGGTCTTTCTCTATACAACCTTCATCCACAAGATACCTAGTCTTGAGGAATTTGACCAAGAGTCCCATCCTTATACAGCTTGAGTCTTTATAACTAAACTCTTAAAATAGGCTCATATGTAATAGGTCTTTAGAATATGTAAGACTTGTTGTATTGGTATTAGCAGAGGTAACTCTTTGTCTTGAAGAAACGGAGCTAGTCTTTCATCCAATAAATCTGGGATTTGACCTTCCACCCATAACACCCAGCTCTACTTAGCCTAAATCTCTTAGACTATCATGAAAGGGGACAACTAGTCAGCTTCTTTAGAAGAGAATTTTTATTCTCGATAGTGATAAAAAAAGTGAAAAAGTTTCTTTTTAGAGAAAAAGATAACTTGATAAGACCCCAAACTTGTCTCATTAAAGTTTTCTAAAAAGGAAAGTTTTTCAAAAATTTGAAGGAAACGGAAAAGAGTTTTTTTATATCAGTAAAAGTTTTTAAAATCAAACTAATTTAAATCTTATTGAATTAAAAAATTAAATTAAATTGAATCTTATTAGATTGAAAATTTTAAAAATCAAATTAATTTAGCCAAAACCAATTTATAGATCAATTGATTTTCAGTTTAAAACTTTGATTTCTAATTAAAAGTTATATTTAAATTTATTTATTAAATTAAAAAAAATTAATATTATATATTTAATTAAAAATTTAATACAAAAGTAAAAAATAATAATAAAATAAATATAATTAAAAATTTAATACAAAAGTAAAAAATAATAATAAAATAAATATAATTAAAAAAATTTTTTTTGAATTATTTTATATATAATATGTAAATAATGTAAACAAAATAATAAACAATTTATTTATTATTATATATTTTAAATATTTTAAAATTTTTTAATAATAAGCAACATGAAAAATTTCAATAAGAATAAAAAAAAAAAAGAATTTGACTTTTATATTGTGATTGCCAAGTCTTTTTTTACAGATTTCAAAGGAAATAAATATGACTTTAAGACTTTTATATTTATTTTTTTAAAGACAAATAGGTATGAGTCAAGTTTTGAATAAGTTTTTAAACTTTGATAGGCAGATATATGTGATTGGGATAGTAATATATACTATATTAGTGTTATTATTTTTGTAAATAATTATAGATATTTGTTAACATCAGTAATAAAAACATCTAATAATATATGTAAAGATTCAGTATGTTGGCTCTTGAAGAATAAAAATGATCTTCCAAAGTTTTTTGTTGTTTTTTTGAAAAGAAAATTTTTGTATTTCCTTAATTGATAATTTGTTTTTTTTTAAAAATTTTGTTTTATAACTTTTTATTTATAATTAATTATATCAATTAATTTTTTTCAAATTCTTTTATATTATAAATTCTAAAAAAAAACAATTCAAAATATTATGTTCTTAAAAAATTGATTGATTTTTTTAAAAACTAAATATTATTTTCTTATAATATTATTTTTAATACCTATATTTATATTGAAATTGGAAAAATATTATTTCAATCCTTATTACATTTAACATAGATAATTATATAGAAATTCTTTTTTAAGATAAAAATCATTAAAGATATAAGAGAAATTATTTAAACAATCTACAAATATTTATTAAAATATAAAAAATTCTTTGTTATCTCATTTCATTGGGATTTAATTTAACATGAAATAGAATTTAAAATATAGAAGTAGCTATATATAATTTTGGATTCTCATGGTTTTAACAATTTTGCTACAAATCACAAATTTTTATTTGTCAAGTCTACCTACAGTGTGTTGCAAAACTTTTTGAAATTTTTTATTTATTTGTTATTCAAAAACTATTGCATAAAAATTAATAAATAATATATCAAAATAAAGCTTAAATCTAGAGATTATAATAATATAAATTTTATATAAAAATGGTTTTAAAATTTTTTAAAATTAAATTTTGAAATTAAATTTTTTAAATATTAAAAATTGATTACAAATAAAAATTTCATTAAAATTATTATAATTCCAATAAATTTAAAAATTTAGTAATTTAATTTATAGATTTTTTACTTTTTAAAAAAAAATTTTATATAATTTTTAATATGTAAATTTTTAAAATTTTAAATTTTAAAATAATTTTTTTTATAATACTAAAAATAAAGTATAAAATTTTATAACTTTGTAAATTTAAATAAAATAAATCTAAAAATTGGCTAATAATAACAATAATATTATATCTTTTTTATAAAAAATTTTTTTTATTTTTTAATTTATTATTAATTAAAATTTTAAAAATTTAAAAAAAAATTCCAAAAAGTTTTGCAACATACTGTACATTACCTTATGTTTTATGAACCCATTTATTTCATCTTATGTTTAGAAAATTTATCCATTTTACTTAACATTTGCGAACTAATCACTTTATGTTTTGCAAACCTAATAATTAAATCTCATGTTTCACGATTCCATTCTCTCCATCTCAAGTTTCGCAAACCTACCCATTTCACCCGAACCCATTCACTTCACCTCACAATTCGCAGATTTACTTTGTTTCCCAAATCCATTTACTCCATCTCATGTTTCACAAACCTAACCCATTCAATCCACTTCATATCCCACGAACCCATTCACTCTACCTCATGTTTTGCAAAACTACCCATTCTATTTCATATTCCGCGAACTCATTTACTTCACTTTACATTTCGCAAACCTACCCATTTATTTTATACTCCACAAACTCATTCACTCCACTCCATTTACGTTTCGCAAACCTACTTATCCCACATTACATCTCGCGAACTTATTCACTCCACTTCACGTTTCATGAACCCTCTCACGTTTCGCAAACCTACCCATCAAATACTTTTATTCTGATTGAAAAAATGATTAATAATAATAGCATATAGCTTGATAAGGTTATAAGAAGCAAGGCGAACAGTTGTTAATTTTGAAATCGGATCTTGAAAAAATTATTTTGCTTCACTTTTTGTGAACCACTTCACGCTTCGCAACCTATTCACCTTACGTTTTGAAAACCTACCTATTCTACTTCATGTTTTGTGAACTCATCCACTCCACCTCACGTTTCACAAATCTACTCACCACATTACCTTTCACATGTCTATTTACTTCGCCTCACGTTTCACGAGCCCAGTCACTACTTACGTTTCGTAAATCTATCCATATCACTTCACATTTTACGAACCTATTTACTCTACTTCACATTTTGCCAACCCATCTACTTCATCTTACGTTCGGCAAACCCTTTCACTTCATCTCATATTTTGAGAATCCATTTACTCCACCCACAACATGTAAGAATTATATTAGTAATATTAAATTTGCGAATTTTATATACCCGGAATAAAATCCGAAAATTTATTTTAAAGATATAATACGGGATTTCATATTTAAATGATATAATTATGCATAAATTGGTGCTCAAAAATTGTGGAACTTGATTCCCACCCCCAAAAGACAAAACCGAAAAAAAAAATGAAAGAAAAACCCGAAAAAAAAAATAGTATAAAATCGAAGATAAATCCGAAAAAAGAACCTGAAATCCGAAAAAAAATTCTTAAAGAAACCCCGAAATCCGAAAAAAAAAATTTCTTAAAAAAAACCCCTAAAATCCGAAAAAAAAATTCTTAAAAAAAAAACTCCCGAAATCCGAAAAAAAAAACGCTGAAACCCGAAAAAAAAATTCTTAAAAAAAGCTTAAATTTAAATTTCCGCAAATCTTCATTCCATCCCCGCATATCACCATTTCATCACAGAATCGCGATTTAGATGAGCAACGACCCACGATGCCTTACGAGGAGGTATAGCTAACTGCCAGAAGCGATAGAAGTTATCTACCGGAGGAAGGATCATAAGACGTCATATCTCGAATATCTGTTTTTAGGAAATATTTAATCACTTGTGAATGCATATATAAATACGTATACGGCAATATACTGTAGTTACCAAGTGTTGAATATTGTTCATCAGGAGGAGTAAGGCTCAACTTCAATACCTATTTTCAGAACACTAAATTATTTATGGTCACTTTTGTAGATATGTCTTAAATACTGTAAATAATATAATTACCAGTCGAATTTACCGAAGACTGTTCACTGGTAAAGGAAGCAAAGGCTATTGGATCTGATTATATAAGAAAAAAATATTAATGATTATTAAAGAATGTAAATAAATACGTATACGGTAATATACTGTAGTTACCAAGCGTTGAAGATTGTTCATCAGAGGAGTACGCCCCAATTTCAATACCTATTTTCAGAATCACTAAATTATTTATGGTCACTTTTGTAGATATGTCTTAAATGAATAATATAATTACCAGTCGAATTTACCGAAGGCTGTTCACTGGTGAAGGAAGTAAAGGCCACTGGACCTGATTATATAGGAAAAAAATAATAAGATTGTTAAAGAATGTAAAATAAAATTTCTTCTCAAGATTATATAAAAATTTAAACCCTTGTAATAATATATATTTAATATGTATTACTGTCATATAAAATAATTTTTTTAAATCATCCTTGATTATTGCGCTTTTTTTTTTTTTAGCATATACGGATAGGAATATGGTCTATTAATTATAACAAGTGCAAACCTCAACTGTATTGAAATCTTTTTCTTACCTATGCTTGATAAAAATACTGGTCTGGTGCTAGAAAGAATCATAAACCAAAGTAATAAGATTATATAACGATAAGTAACTAAATAACAAAAACAAATAGTACCTTTTTTTTAATTCACGGTTCTCGTTTTCGAGCCGTGTTTTCTCCTCCCGGAGAATATCAATTTGTCCCAAAAGTCTGGAAATAACATTTTTAGATTCAGTTGCCTCAGATTTAAGAGACTCTAGTTTATCTTTTTTACGCTTCCTGTAAGCTGCATTAATTTCCTTGCGTGATTTTCGACTCGAAGTACTGGAAGTTTTAGGCATAATGTAATTAAAAAAGAACAAACGGTAGACAACCAATAACCTCTAGTTTTTGCCATATTTTAACTAAAGGTTTGTATAAGATATCGCGCGATTTCGAGAGTTTATCAACGGAACGTTTAAACAATTGTGCTACACGATATTTAATTGTGCATAAATGCGTTACAAGAATTAATTAAATGCGTCGGTTTCTAAGGAGATACCCACGTGATATGACACATCATTTAGCAAAAATTTTTTTATTTTTTTATTTTTTTTTTTATTATTTTATTATTTTATTTTATTATTTTATTTTATTATTATTTTATTTTATTTATTATTTTATTTTTTTAATTGGCTAAGGGCATTAAATGCGAGACTTTATTGATATTTATATATTCTATCATTACATCAAATATCTTTATAGACTAGACTATTGCTATCCTAGAATATAAATTAATACTATCTAATAATTACTATTTTCAATAGTACTATTTTTTTAAAGACCAATCTGACTACCCTGGTTGACTGACTTGTATCAAGTAGATAAGCCTACACTAGGTGGAACTTACACAGGAGGGAGAAAATTCTATTACTAGTTTAAATCTATTTTTCTATTGATCTAATCATATTTTTCAGCTGCCTACTAAAAAAAGATTATATAAAATATTATTATAAAAATTGATTTTAGTTATTCTAGTCACTTGTTATTACTGATTCTCAAGATATGCCACTAGCATAATACAATATTATGCTACTTGTAATGCTTAGATTTCAATTTAATCTTGTATAATTCTTATTAGATACATTTGACTTAATGATTTTTGTCTAAATTTTTATTATCTGTGATTAATAACTTTGTTCTTCAGTTTATGTTTTTAAGTTCTTATAGAATATAATAATTGGGATAAACCTATAAGCTTCAAATTAAAATAGATTAGTTTAAAATTAACTTCTTTTTATATGTAACAAAGTTTACTATCAGCAATTTGAATTAAAGTTGATAGGTTTTAAAAAATCTTTTTTTAAAAAAAACTATATTTAAATTATATAAACATTTTTTATATTTATTTTACTGTATATTGGTATAATAGATATCTTTAAGTTATTTTAAATCTTTTTTAATATTTTTTTTAAATTTATAGTTTAAAGCTTTTTTTATTATAAGATAACAATAACTTGAATCCAAAATTTTTTTTTATTATATTAATAATTATTATTATTAATCTGGTTTATATTTTTATTACAAATTTAAAAAAATAATAAAGGATTCTAAAAAATTATTCTTATTTTTTAAGAATAAATTAATTAAATCTTTATATATTTTATTAAATATCTTTATTATCAATATTATCAAATATCTAATCATAATTATTTTTAAAAACAATGTTAATATAATTTATATCACTTTTTTTATTATATATATTTGTTTATTAAAGTTTGCAAACATATTCAAAATCTGATTAATACTGGTTTATTTTTAAAAAAATATTTATAAAATATTTAAAATTATATTTGTTTTTTTTTAAAATTTGTAAAAAAAAACTTGACAATTATTATACAAAAATTAAATTCTTTCTTTATAATTTTATGCTCTTGAAAATTTTTAATTCTTTTTTTAATTATTAATATAAGTAATTATTTTTGAAAATGGATTGAAAATTTTCTGATATGATTCTATAATTTGTACTATATATATATTATTTAAAAGTTAAGTTTGAAAAAAATTATATTTAATATTTTTGTTATCTTCAAAAATATTTACCTATATATTTTCAACTTATTAAATATAAATAAAAAAATATTATAAAAAAACTTTTTAAAAACAAATTTAATTATAATTTACATATTTTTTAAAATAAAATTAATATTAATATTAATAAAAAGGAAAAAAAATTTTATTTTGTAATAAAAAAATCAAACTTCATATTAATATCAATTAAAAAAATAATTATTAATAATAATATTCAATTTAATTGTAAAAATAAAACATCCAATATAACTTTTTTTAAACATATGAATAATTATTTCAGCTTATATATAATCAATAATAGTTATACATCAAATAATACTAGTGTAATATTTCATATATTTTTGAGTATAATTACTTTAACAAAAACTAGTTCCAATATAAAAATTAATAATTACATCTTTTTTATTTAATTTATAAAAATTTTGAAATCTCTTTTTAACTTTTGGATAAATAAAACAAATAAGTTATTGAAATTAGTATAAAATAACTTATTTTTTAATACAAATAATATTAGAAATGACATATTTTTTAATAAGTAAACAAAAATACTAAAACTATATAAAGAATTTAATTAATATAACAAAATAATTAAAGTTATTATCTAAATGACATCAACCTGATTGAGGGAAAAAAAAATCTGTAGAGATGATCTGCAGGCTTTGACTCTATTAAACAAATGGGATCTTAATCCCAATTAATGGACGAGCAATATATTATCCCCATAAATCACATCTAGAGACTCTTTGTCACAGACAGGTGAGCTGGGTCAAGAAAATTTATATATACAATTTATATTTGTAATGGTTTATTTTGATTCAATAAATAAACGACACCAACCTAATTAAGGAAAAAAAAAATTAAAGTTATTATCAATATTTTCTTAAAAATTAAATTTGATTTAATTAAATTTTTTAAAATATCTTTAAAAAATATTTTCTCAAAAATCAAATATAGAAATTATGATTTCTTTAGAACTTTTATTAAAGATAAGTTGATTAAAGGTCAATATTAAAAAAAATATAAATTCATTAAGAAAAATTTTTATCTCAACTATTATTAGATCAATAATTTGTTTTATACATGGTATCAAATTATATTTTTAGTTTGTAAATTAATACAATTTTTATGGGTTTTGGATGACACATTCTACAAATGTCAAAAATCAACTTCCAAAGTAGAATCGAAAAATTCTCATTATCTACCAGAGTGGAACTAGTTGCAATAGTCTCCTTCCTTATAACAGCTCCAGCAGAAAGCAAGGTAACAATATATAGCGACAGTCAGGCAGCACTAAACACTATAGAAAAAACACAAAAGGACTACTCAAAAATAAGAACACTAAACAACAGCAATCTAATCAACTCTATCATATATACAATTAACTCACAACACATCCAATACATAGGAAAGAAAATTAAAGCACACAACTAAGATCCAAACAACAACAAAGCAGACCAGCTGGCCAAAGAAGCAGCAGACCTAAATGCTGACTCTATCATAAATTTCATACCTCAAAGACACGACAAACAAAGATGGTCCCAAGAATGAAACGGCCAGATCTTGGAGAATACAATAACACAAACATACAAGAACATTACCAGAACCAAATACATATTCAGCTGGAGAATGCTCAACCGCAACCTAATAACAATTACGAACCGACACACACTAGAAGATATCAATTGGTCAGAATCCATGACACACAAACATCCTTCAAAAATCACAACAGGAACAACAAACCGAGAAGACCACAA
>CAJVPV010002266.1:0-13451 GCA_910591835.1 Acaulospora morrowiae
GCTGCTTCAAGGAATATTTGTTGTTAAAGAAAGTGTGTAGACTTTATTATTGAGAAACATGAAAGTTTTTCAAGAACATCTGTTTTTTGGGTTGGCAAAAGGATCAGCGGAAAGAGTTTTATTTTAGATAAACATTATTTCTTTATTTGATATTGTATATAACATGGTATATACTGTTGGGGGTTATAATGGCGAGTCTGTCACTACATCGCGATCACCAATCGTGTAACATCGAAAGAGGCGTGGAGATGTGGCACAAGATAAGTGAAAGTGTTAGATAATAGTCTGAGTTTTATAGTAAAAGGACAGTATTTTTATTGTTGCTTTTTTTTTAGTACATTTCTCTCTTTATATACATGTTAAGAAATCTCAAAAATCCCAAAAATCCCTCAAGCCTCAATTAAATCCCAATTGGGCGAGGATGACATATGTTGAATCTATCTAATTTTTCGGTTCCTTTTACAATACTGTAAAAGAAATAACATTTTTTACATATATAAAGTAACAAGTTAAATACTAGCTTGCCTATGCATACATATCTAGCTAATACAATATTATATATTAATTGTATCTGAATAGTAACTATGTTTACCTGCTTAAAAAATTTTGTAAAGTCTTTTTATAAATTTGTAAGTAAGTAATTAAAAAAGAAAAAAAATAAATATAACTAAAACTAAAACTAAATGAAATAAACTATAAAATCTATAATTAGAAAATCAATTATTTTTCCAAGAGAATCCTTAGACAAACTTGTTGTCCTATTTCTCTGGCTCTTTGATTACCATAGATAATAAAGTATACTGTATATAATATTGTTTATTGTTATAGTTGTCAAATAGTAATATAATAGATATTGTTATTGTAATTATTGTTATTATTATATAAAACTGATTTAAACAGGTTTAGTTTTTGTTTTAATTTTTAAACAAAATCTGATTGAATAATTGGATATCATTGATCATCTGGAGATAGTAAACTGATTTTGATTTTTTGGCCAGAAATGATACAGCAAATATCACTATAGTAAAATCAATTTTAAAAGTTGATTTAAAATAAACAGTAGATCCACTAGTTATATTTAAATGTATATTTTGAAAAGTATTTTGCTTAGCAAGTATGATAGTAATAATATGGATAATTTTTATAATGGAATAAGAGTTAGGAGTAGTGTAAAAGAACAAAAAAATAGAAAACTGCTATAGGCTTTTTTTTATGTAATTGAAGGATAAACAAAATTCCTAAACTTAAATAGATTTTGATCTGAAATTCCATTTCACTGCACCAGTTGTCTTGAAGGTTTTGAGTTTCTGAGTTAGAGCTTACTTGTAATAAAGAGTATAAAACATTTTTTTCTTACTTAAAATTATCATAAAAGAAAAATTTTTAACAAAACAGAAATAATTAAGAGAGAGTTTTTTTTGTTTAATTTTAATTTAAAACTGATTTTTTATAATTTTTATATTATAAGCAATTATTAATCTGAATTTAAAATAATTTATTTTTTTGAGTATTTTTATTTAATTTTATAATTAAGTTTATTTTTTTTATAATTATAAATTATAAATTATAAATTAATTAAAATAAATTAAAATAAATTTAATAGTAATTTGCAATCTTATTTATTAAGTAATATTTTTAATAACATTTTAAAAAATATAAAGTTTAAATAAATATTATATTTAGAAAAAATTAATTTAAATAAAAATCCTTCAAAAATTTTTATTTAAATTTTAAATCATAATTAATTGTTTTAATTATTTTGCTATAAAAAATTTTAATTTGATAATTATTATACATATGTCTTAAATTATTTTCTGTTTAATTAATTCCTAAAATTTTCAAAAATAATTGTATCAATTGTATTAAGGATCTATAAATTTTAACATGTATACTAATTACTATACTTAAGCAGATAAGTATTAAGTTTATAAAAAAAATAATAAATAAGAAGAAATATTTTAAAATGGTATAATAATAATTAATTAAAAAAGAAATTCAATTCAAATTAAAATTATAAATAAAATATAATGATATTATTGTTTAAAAATAAATTCAATAAATACTTTGTTAGAATTAAAATATCTAATAATATCATTTTGATATTATTTTGATTAACGTTTTAAATTAATATCAAAATAATACTAACTTATAATAAATTTAATATATGAATTATAATCCAACTTATAGTAAATCCAGTACTGATTTGATATTAAATAATATTATTAGAAATTTCAATCTCGATATTGAATTTATTATAAGTTTATAGTATATATTATAACTCATATATTAAATTTATTATAAATCAATATTATTTTAATATTTTAATTAGGATTAAAAAAATTAATATTGTAATAATTTATAAATAGTGTTAAAATATTTGAGATGTAAAAGTGAAGACATTAGTGGAAATAATATAATTCTAGTATTTTTACTTAATTTAGATTATTATCACTCAGGTGTGTAACCTAAATAATAATTATAACCACACTTAAAGATAATTTCTTTCATAATTCTAGCCATAATTTTAGCCACACTATGAGATGGCTGATTTCAAAAAATTAACCACATTGATGAGTGAAATACCCTCTGAAATCCAAATTCGAAATTAATGTTCATCTGGATTTTCATATATCGGTTTAATATCCCCAATTGATTTTTGTCTTAAGGAAAACTAGATGATTCATGTACTCCTTTCTACAATGATTTTTATTTCCTTTAGAAACAAATTTCTGTAAGTCACTTAACCGTAAAGATGTTACCTAGGTGTAACGTGTAAAGGTGTGGGTGTAAAACTTGAGTCACCTGACTGTGAATAAATACAAATAATTTGCAAACTACAGTACTTATATTGGTTTACGATTTATATCGCATCTCGAGATTTGAAAGCGCGTTTGCATCCATACTCTTTCTTGAGTTACAAATAATAGGCAACCTATTTATTGTTTTATTTCCTAAAAAAAAAGTTTTTTCGATGGTACCATACCCCTGAGGTCGCACAAACCAAGAACGGAGTTTTGTTGCTCTACAGTACGAGGACCATAAGACTATATATATTTCCTGTGAGCTAAGGAATTTGCCAACACGAAATAAAAGAGAGAATACAAAATCAAACATCTTATTAATGGTTTTTTATACACCTGTGGTGGCAATTTTACATGCCATTTTAATTTTGGTAATGTATATTCCTATGTGCAGCATTCGTATATTGTTATAAAAACATTAATCTGTCAGGGTTTTAAACACTAAATACAATACCGTTTGTATCGACACATGCAGATTTTTTTCATAAATTTTATTTTGACACTGACCCGGGATGAAGACTATCCCCTTACGAAAGCCTTCAAAATTTCTTTCCAACTAATGGGAATTGTGTTCTCATCCCTTTTCCTTGCCTGGGACTTGAACATAAACATTATATATGGGATTGAAACTTTCGGATGGTTTATGATTCTATCCTTTTTATTATTCTTATCCCATCGTCTTCACCAAACTGAACCTCAAACATTGGATTTGTTTATTGTTGTCATACTTTTATGTTCTTATATTGCACTTAAGGTAGTACTACAAATCGGAAATATTTCGGGTAGAAAAAAAAAGGGATTCCTTCACTAAACTTATTGTTCTTTCAGATAGCAGCTATCAGTGGCACAAGTATAAAACTATTTAGGGCGACAAATGTCATAGAGATACTAGTGGTCATATATATTACTGGTCGAATATTCTGTCGTCAGAGTGATCATTTAGTTTGGAATTTCATGAGGGGCATATTATTTTGCGCTTTTCGTATCACAGCCTTTTTTGACCCGAATATTGTATACTATTTGATTTTGATGGCTCTCTCTTTTATTGTCCTATTCGATCCTAATGCAACCCGCGATCCCGTATTAAGAAACAATTCGATGGAGACACCTCCTAACGATCAAGGGGTGAGGGCTTCAGGGATTACACTTCAAGTGACCTTTACTAGTGTTGAGGTGCGCCAAGTGTAATCTACATAGGCTATCAGGTACGTTATATGGACACATTATAATATATCCATGTTATATGGCATATTGTATACATGATATACGTATTTTATCAAAAACCTTCTTGGTTTTGCTCTAGTTGTATTTTATTGATATAAAGTACATCAAATATTATTAAAGTATATCGACTTACCTTGTCCCTTGTTTGCCCCTAGTAGCAATATATATCGACTAGTTACTTTTTAACTGCCTTTAATAAGTTCTATCTTACGATTGATATTCCAGAATGCAGTCAAAAATAGATCTGCTCGCATCCTAATAAAAAATCCGTCATAGTTTTGTCCTAGTAAAATAAATGTTCAGTGGGACGGATTCAGTATAGAAGAAAAGCTTTAATATATTTATTATCTACCCGTCATAGTTGTCATAGTAAAAATTAATATTCTAGGAAAAATAAAACTCATCTACCCATGATATAATTATACTATACATATAATATACACTGACTCAAAAAATTGTGCCAATAATTAAAACTTTTTTCATTTATAGTGTATATCTTTTGAACGATTAGTTTAAAAAGGTAATAAATTTAACTATAGATACATATTTATTTAACCTTTTAAATAGTATATTAATAATTTAAGTTAATATGGTCAGTGTTAAAAAATAGTTAATTAAAGTTGATATGCACATTGATACAATTTTTTTGGCGATGATGATTTATTAAATATTTTACTATAAATTATGCTATAATAAATATTTTTTAGAAATATATATAAAGAACGTTAATTTATTGTTTATTATCGCTTATACATTATTTTTTAAATAATGAAACATCTTTCTAAACAAAAACGCAATAATATTATTTCTTTGATTTATCACGGCTTATCTACAAGAAAAATCGTTATCCAACTTGGTATTGGTCATAGTACTGTATCAAGAATTTGTCAAAATATATGTCCTGATATATCAAAACCTCTAGCTGGTCGTCCATCTTCTTTAAATCAACAACAAGAATGTTACATCATGCATTTAATCTGTTCAGAACAGGCAGATACAGCTGTAGATGTTCAAAAATACCTTAAAACATATTTTAATATTAATGTTACAGCACAGACGGTCCGTAATATATTAAAAAAAAAAATGGAATGAAATCAATTATCAAAAAGAAAAAACCTTTTCTTAAACCGTATCATAAAAAACAAAGATTGGATTATGCAAAAAGATATAAAGATTGGACAATTGAAGATTGGAGAAAGGTTATCTTTTCAGATGAAACTAAAATCAATTGTTTTGGATCAGATGGTCAAAAATGGGGCTGGAAAAAAACAAACTTGTTGCTTCAGAGCAATCACGTGATACCGACTGTGAAATATGGTGGAGGATCATTAATGGTTTGGGGATGTATAACAGCAAAGGGAATAGGAAACTTAGTTTATATAACGACTACTATGGATGCTGAATTATACTGTAATATTTTAGACAAACATCTTTTAGGTACAATAGAATGGTATAGACTAAATTATAAAAATATTATTTTTCAGCATGACAATGACTCAAAGCATTTAGCAAAAAAAACTCAAAAATGGTTAGAAGATAATGAAATTAGAATTTTATATTGGCCTTCGCAATCACCAGATTTGAATCCTATTGAATATCTGTGGAGTCATTTTAAAAGAAAGCTCTTAGATTATACAAATGTACCTAATGGTATGAATGAACTTTGGGAATGGGTTGAGCAAGAATGGAATAAAATTTCTACTGAAAAATGTATAGAACTTATTGATAGTATGCCACGAAGAATTGCTGCTGTAATTAAAGCAAAGGGAGGACATACAGATTATTAAATTTAAAAATTAAATTTAGCAAAAAAATTGTACCGATAAACTTAATAACTTTAATTATTTTATTTTTAATAAAGTTATTAATAAATAACATTAAATAAAATACTGGTTAAAAAATATAATCATAATCTTTTAATAATTATATTTGCAATTTTTTTTAGTTAGTTGTTCAAAAATTATAGACTATAAAAAAAAATTTATAAACATTGAAACGATTTTTGAGTCAGTATAACTAATTTATAATATTAATCAAATATATATTAAAAAAATTAAAAAAATATGTAAGATAAAATATATAAGTAAAAATAAATTGTTACAAAATATTATTGAATAATTTTTGAAAGTAATAAATTAATATATTTAATATAATAACTATTTTCTTTAAAAACTTTGACAATCAAACTAGAAAAAATAAAAATATTATTATTATTATTATAATAATTCAAAGACACTTGACTAGATTTGAATATTAAAAATAACATTTTTTTTAATAATATTTATATTAAATAATAAACAAAAATCAAATTATATAAATTAAATAAATTAATATATTAATAACAACTGAAACAAACCTATTTTTATTAATAAAACCACTTTTTTTTATTTTGTAATACAATAAAAAAATGATATAAAAATAAATAGTTTATGTATACTATATTAAAAATTAAAAAAATTCTTTATTTGAAATGATTTTTATATAAAAAAATATTATTATTTTATTTTGATAATATTAGAAATAATAAATGTTATATAAATATTCTTTGTATATACTTATTTGAAATTAAAAAAATTTCAAAAAATAATTAATATTTTTAATAAAATAATAATTTGACATATATTTGTAAAATTGTTTAAACTTTTATTACTAAATATATTTTTAATATTATAATTAATTTTTAAATAGTTTAAACTTGAATCATATTAGAAACTTTTAAATTATTGTAAAAATAATATGTAAAAAATTTAATTTATAAAATTTAAATCCATTATTCTAATTTATAGAAAAAAATAAAACAAGATTTTAAGATTTTATTTAATTAAACTAATGATATGAGTAATTATTTTCGAAGGCGAACCGGAAATTTTCTGGCATGATACTAGAATTTATACTATATAAGTATTGTTTAAAAGTTAGGTCCGAAAAAATCATATCTAGCATTTTTGTCGCCTTCAAAAATAATTATCCATATTAATAAAAAAGTTGTAAAATAAGAATTTTCAATAATTGCAAAAGAATATTATATTAAATTTTGATGTTTAATTATTTTTGATATATATTGTATATGATATATTTATTTAAAAAATTTTTATAAAATTAATTATTTATAATAACTAACCAATCTTATATATACATATATTAAAACAATAATTCAAATAATCCAAATAATTTTAAAATTATAAAATTTAAAGCCCAAATAATAAATTATAGTAGTGCTGATTTCTAATTAAACTTTTGTATTATAGTAACTATAAATTTTAAGGTATAAATATTAAGTTATAAAAGTATTAACATTTACTATATTAAATTTTATATGATAGTAACAGTAATAAATTAAAATTAATTAATTAATATAATGTGTATACTGTATATTCTGTAAAATAATTAAAAAAAAAACAATAATATATAAATATACATAAATTATTTTCTCTATAAAAATAATAAATTATTTTAAACCCTCAATCCTGAAGCAGCGCTACCTGCTAGTTTATAATATTAATATTTTTACTTTTTAATCAAATGTTAGCTTTCTTGATTTTTTTATTTAAAATTCATTAGCACGAGCTAACTTAATAAGAGATGAATTTATATACGTATATAATTCTTTTTCGTGAGGTATTAGCCGATCTTGTTCATTTTATTGACGCAGGGTTTTAGTACAATTTTCTCATTCCGTCAGCCCTTGAAATTAATTCAATGTAAATAAATAAAGTTAATCTTTACTATGCATATCTTATACCATATATGTTCGAGTCCCAAAGTCAGGTCAAAACCTGACCCTCCATTAAATGTTTGAACAAGATATTCCCGGCGCCATTCACATCCCGATCCATCTCCACCTTGCACGTCACGTTTGAATGATTTTGATCCACCAAGATCATTTTTATAAATCCACAATTCCTACACGTCTTTGATATATACTCTTCGGTGCGTTCAATGTCGATTTATGATGTAAAAATATCCGAAGCCTGAAATGCGACTAAGTTAGCATTGCACGAGCAGTCTTTGACCGAATCTTTCGCTTGTTTTCAAACCAACCTCGAATATTCGAATTTGGGTAAAAGAATGATCTCATAAACCAACGGGTCAGCTGATTATGGCACTCGTGTATGATTCGTAGCATTTTTTTTCTTAATCGAAATCTCTTTTCTGGTTTGTTTTTCCCAAAGCAAGATCTTTGTCACTCTGTAATTTGTCATATTTCTCGGATAATTTGAATATTTTATTAAAATCACCGTTACCCCACTCAATTAGTTACAAACGTGCGAACACCTGAATTGACTTTCCCAAAACATCATTTTGGTTGGTGATGATATCAAAAAAAACAGAAACACGCAAGTAAAAGTGTCCTAGGTGATTCGTAGTTATACGTATTATTTATATCTGATGTCGTTCTGAGGTGATAATATTCTTTAGGGACGCATATTTCCCTTCCAATCCCTAGCAAGGATCGAGATGGTTTATGTTCGATCCTTCTTCGATCTTATTTCATTCGAAAATTTTCTCCATGTAACTTCTTGTTTGTTTTGCATGCGTTCATCAATTATCGAATCGCGTACGACATACTTCCTTAGGTTTCTTTACCCGGAGGAGTTCTTCAGTTTTAAGGCACTCATCATTCAGGTAATGCCTTCTTATGACGCTTACGTCGGTGATTCCATCGTCATTCACCATCTCAAGAACCTTGTTGTCCATCTCACAGTTCTTATCTACTTTCTAACTTTCTTTTTCTTCGGGCATTGGATAAATCAGTATCTTTTGTGTTTCGTCGTTTTCGGTTCTCGGTTGATCTGAGTCCATTGCGTCTTGCCGAAAAGATAGTAACGATCGATAATAGGTCCTCGGCAAGCTCACCGGATTCAGCGTCGTTAATGTTGACGTCCGAACCGAGTACCATATATGATCTTTATACTGTTCTTGCCAAAAATCCATTCAACAAGCTCGTACGCAAATTTGCAGAGCCGATCCTTCCTGGTAATAAAAACCTCGACCATTCCAAGATGGTGTGAAGCCCTTGCGTTTCCAGTCGAGACCTGACTGATGAGTTCGTGGTTTGGGCATTTCTGTTTGGTACTCGCATTGCCTGTCGCGATCCTTTTTCTGCTTTTCTGGGCTGACTTGCGCGAAAAGGATCTCTTTCTTTTCATTTATCCTTTCTTGATTTTCAAACAATTTTCTACATCCACTACAGAATACAATCTGTTTCCACCACGTGTTCTGATACTGGATATCTTTTATTCATTTTTCACCTTCTCAATGTTTCCAATATAATGTTTTAAGATACTTTGTTTTTGACATTATCTTGCTCAAACATACGAAACGAGACTATTAATACGTGACAAAAAATATCGATCATGTAATAATGATAATTCAATATTCTTTGTCACGTAATATAAAATACTCAGTAAGATGAATAGCAAAGCAATAGATTACGAACCGTGCGTTACTCGTGTCACTTGTGGCACACCGCGTGCTGAATAGACTCATTTATCAGTTTCTTTATTTAAGCTTAGCCGGTTTGTAAACCGTGAGTTTTCAACATCCAATGCTTCAGGAGTAGAAACTATCCTTACATTTATTTTATTAATTTTTCATATTAAATAGCGTGTCTGACTTTCGAATGTTAAAAATGGATGCATCAGCACCAAGTTCACCTCCGGCCCCCCTAATTGATTCGAGTAGCACAAATGAAATTTACAATAACGCGAAGACACCTCCACCTTCTAACGTTCCAATCGAGTCACCATCCTTACAGGACACACCTTCTACTCCAAGGCCTTCAACACCTGACTCTGTTTCTGTTCCAAGACCGAATCTCGGCCCAATATACTCCGCAGTATACTCTGGAGTGCCAGTCTATGAGTTTCTTGTTCGTGAAGTTGCTGTTATGCGTAGAAGACCAGATTCGTATCTGAACGCCACGCAGATTCTAAAAGTTGCAGGGCTCGAAAAAGGGAAACGCACAAAAATCATCGAAAAAGAAGTTTTAACAGGGGAACACGAGAAGGTTCAAGGTGGTTATGGAAAGTACCAGGGCACATGGTAAGTTCTATATATAAAAAAAAAAAAATAGATTAATAATTTATGCGGATTCGCTGATTTGCCTTTCATCATTTTGATTCAATCATATTTAATATTTTTGACACGCTTAGAAGCATTTTTAAATTACTAAATGTCACTTGATCATAATTATTTGTTAAGGGTTCCATATGAAAGAGGCAAGGAATTGGCGGAACAATATGGCGTCCTTGAGTTATTGCGTCCTCTATTGGAGTATAAACCACCAAAGCACGATATACCATATTCCTCTTCTCCTTACACCCCGACAAAAGAGCAGGCAATGGCTGCCATGCGCCGACAAGCTGCCAGAGCTACCAACAGTTCTTCTCAATCCACTTCTCAGGCCTCCGCCCTCCCATCTACCCAACCTCATGCGGTGACATATGGAAATGATATTGAGAATGTTATAGTTACGCCATCAGAAGTGTCCGAACCATTGCTTACTGCTGCGGAAATGGACGAGGGAGAGAGACATCGGAATGTATTAATGGCAATATTTCTCAATGAAGATCCAAATCAAATACCTGATCTTCTTTCAAATCCGTCCTCTCCAGATGAAATCGACTATGATGTTGTCATTGACAACCATGGTCATACCGCATTACATTGGGCGGCTGCTCTTGCTCGTTTACAAGTGATGGAATTATTGTTGGAGCGGGGAGCAAACGTAAAACAACTGAATTATGAAGGAGAATCGGCTTTAGTACGCGCAGTTCTTGTAACCAATAATTTTGAAGCACAAAACTTCCCATCTGTCCTAGATCTGCTCCGTGAGACTATCCCTTTGACTGACAAAGATAATCGAACAGTTTTTCATCATATCTCGATGACTTCGGGTACAAAAGGTCACTCTGCTGCGGCAAAATATTATATGGATTGTATACAGCAGTGGGTTGCACAGAACGTTCAGGGAAATATTTCTTCGATTTTGAATATTCAAGACAAAAATGGTGATACGGCTTTGAACATTGCTGCACGTGTGGGAAATAGCCAGTTGGTTCGTCAGTTGATAGAAATGGGGGCTAGTAAGCAAATAGAAAATAAAATAGGGTTAAAAGCAATAGATTTTGATCCAACAGAGCGCATCGAATTTGAAGATTTAAACGTAAGCTTAGTGACTTACCAACTGTGACCATTTTACAAATGTCTCGATTCTTGACCTCATTTTTTTGATAGGATGGTAGATTAGATGCATCCACCGATTATTACAATCAACCAATTACATCTAATTTTGTCAACCCTCGTAGAAAATCTAGAGATGTTGCATTAGGTAAGTTTTTGACTTCACAAATACTCCTGATACTTGAACTGAACTGGAACCCCAAACTTGTATTCTGGCATACATAGGTATTCAGAAGTTGATAGATGACGCGGAGACAGAATGGATTGAACAATTAAGGTCAAAGGATGAGAAACTCATAGAAACGCGGCGACAATGCAGTATTACTTCAAGACAACTTCTCGAAGCGAAGAATGCAATTAATTTTTACCAAAAGCAAGAAAATGAATTGATTGAAACAGAGGAGTACATCGAATTTCTCGAAAAAGTTTTAAATGCCGAGGATCTGGAAGATTCTTTTGTCGCGAATAAACGTCAGAAAATTGAACATTCAAATGGAGAGACATCTGCATTAGATGTTCTTTCAACTGTTTCAACATCCATTCCCGCACCAATAACAGGCCTACACCAATCCGATACCAACGCGTCGGATCCATCGTCTATATCAAAGACATCAATAACAGATATTAATACATCAATCCCAATATCGCAGGGTTCTACACTAGTGTCTCCCGTAACGAATTCCGAGATCTCTACTACTACCAGGGAACCACCGAAATCTTCAAGTAATGATTTGGGGACATTGTCACAAACATCAGCTCCCCTGGATTCACTTCCTTCAATGTCTAATGTAATATCTTTATCTGCGCCACTAAATATATCAACGATACACTCGACACCTTCGTCATCGACTAGAATATTATTAAACCCGCCTAATTCACAACCTGCGGCAGAAAAACCTCCTACAATAACAATATCTCCACCAAGCGCACCATCTCATCCATCTCTTCAGCAAACATTGGCAATATCACCCTCCATGATGCCTTATAATGATGCAGTAGTTCCCGAAAAATCAGCATCAGAAGAATTAATTGAAAATGAAATCAGAAACCTTATAGCACAAATAAATGCCTATGCTGCAGATGAAGACTTACTTCGGCAGGAAATTGAATCCTTAAGGAAAAAATCATTAGATTCAATCATGAAATACAAAAGGATTATAGCTTCATTTTGTAAAATTGATCTAGATAAAGTAGATGACTATGTCGAAACGATATTATCGAATGATACGGTGGATTTTGATGAGCCACGGATTAAAGATTTGATGAACCGAGTACGTAACGAAGAAGAAATGGAAGACAGTCCTTTTTAATTCATTTAATTAGGAACATTTGTTCACATACTTCTGCGACAACTCTTTTTTTTTATTTGTTTACAAAATCAAGTGTAATGAAACATTAAACTTATCTTTCACTAATGATCTTTTCTGTCTGATTATTTTTAGTCTAGATATTATTTTATTTTCCATAGAGCATAGCTGTTGGTTAAACAAATTAAACATCTCATGAAAATGTTAAAAAAATGAAAACACCTCTTATACGAAAATCTTTGATAAATAAATTTGCCGACTAAAATTAATCACATTCGTAATTATATAGTTAGATGTAGTTGATAAAAGAAAAAGTTTTTAAAATGATGAAATGCTTACGGTTTTAAAAAATTGATTTATAATTAATTTATCTTTTATTCTTATAAATAATAATATACAATCCTGAATCTAATAAGATAAAGATGTAATGTTTTTGTGTTTTTTTTACAAATTTTAAAATAACATATTTTTCTGTAATATCAGAAAATGTATATTTATATATATATAATATTATTTTGACTTTTAAACATAATCCATGAAAAGTTGTTTACTTGTTTTTTATTTTAAGAGTATTGAATTTATTGCTTGCAGTTTATTGTTATAATTTACTTTAATAAAATCATAATTATACTGTATTTTTAACTATTTTTTATTCTTTCTAATTTTGTTTCAAAATATTTTTTAAAGATTAATTAAAATAATATTATTACTTGTTAATTGCTTTCTAATATTAAGGCACTTTTTGAATTTAAACTTGTCTTTTTTTTTTATAATTTAATTAAAATATTTGTTTTAATTATTTTTTATTAAATTAAACTTGTTATTTTATTTTTTTTACTGTTGCAATATTGTTTTTATATTTAAAAAAATTTTTTTTTACTTTTAATTAGATTGTATATTAATATATTTATTTATTTATTTATTTATTTTATTA
>CAJVPV010002267.1:0-13451 GCA_910591835.1 Acaulospora morrowiae
TCTTTTGAAAATTTCTTTAATAAATTTTCCAATAAAGCATATACAAATTTAATAATACTTGTTTAAAAAATAAACTAAGTATTTTAATAAGAAATAAAATAATTTCTTTTTTTAATAAACATTTTAATTTATTAATTAGTTCATTATCAAAAAATATTTAAGAATATAAATTTATGAATAATATAAAACATTTGAATTTAAATTATTTTAAAACTTGTATATTATTATATAATAATATAAAATACTTTTTTTTTTTTTTGTAGGTAAGGTATATATTATAAAAGAAACAATATTTTTCATATATTGGTACAATAAGTTAAATACTAGCTTGTCTATAGTAACCATATAATTAATATTGAAAAAAGAGTTTAAAACAATATATTTTGTTATATAGTATTAAGCAGCTATAAATATCTATTTAGTATTAGAAAAAATAATATTTGAAAGAGATGAAATTAGATTTTGAATATATTTAGAGAAATTATAATTACATTAAATAAAAACATTAATAATTATCATAAATAAATTAATAATAATTTTACTTTAAATAATATTAGAGTATGAGCTTTTTGTGAAAACAATATGGTTTCTTTTTGATCTAATTGAATTAACAGTACTTAATAGTTCATTTGGATTCTACTTGATACTAGTAAAAAGTAATATATTCGCAGTATTATAACATGGTTTCTAAATTGTGTTATATAATTGAGCTAAATACTTTATTAATATTTTGATCTAATTGATAATATTTGTTGTGAAGAAAATTTTATCAATTATACCATATAACAATTCTATTACTTGCCATATATGAAAAATTGATCTGAGATTTTTATCTGAATAGAAGATTTGATTAATATTGTTTATAATCTGATTGGCCTCTTTTGAGGCTTTAGAGTACTTGAAAATATATTGAATATTCTTGATACAAAATATAAAATATTTTTTATTTTATTAATTAATAATTAGTTATATTAAAAATATTTTGAAGATTTCTAATATTTTTTAAGATTTTATAGAAAAATTTGAAATTCTATATTAAAATAATCTGATAATTAAATTATTTTGTTAAATGTTTAATTTTGTTTTACTTATAATTTATTCATTTATAGATTAGTAAAGAAAGAATATATAAAGAACAAAATAATTATGATTAATGAAAAAATACAAAAAATTCTGTTTCATCAGGTTCTAAATTAATTTTAATAATATTATATTTTGATACAACAAATTGTAATACTTTGGAAAAGAGTTTATTATATTTAATATATATTTTATTAGAAAACATACCAACTTGAAGATATAATAAACTGGATATAAAACAATTATTAGAATATTTGTCAATAATTAAATTAGAAAATATAATAGAAAAACAATTATAAAATTTTAAAAAAATTGTATATGAATCTTTTATAGATGTTTAAAAATATTATTTGAGCTATTAATTTTAACAAAAAATATAATTAACTATTCAATTGAAGGCAAAAACATTCAATTTATTTTAAAAATATCAATAATTATATTTGAAGGTATTGATATCATCAATATATAAATAGTGCTTGAATTCTACATATTTTAAGATAGATAGAATTGATCTATTGTTATATTGTGTTATGACTCTTGAAGATATTGATATCATCAACATATAAATAATTATTTTCAAAGGTGAATTGAAAATTTTCTAATAATCCAAAATTTATATTATATGATATATGTATTGTTTAAAAGTTGGATCCAAAAAAATAATATCTAGTATTTTTATTATCTTCAAAAATAATTATCCAATTACAATTATATGTTATACTTTTTTAACAATATTTTCAAATCAATTTCCATTTATTTCAATTTTCTTTTTTCTAATTCTAAACAACTATTATAATTGCTTGACACTATATAACAAGATGTATACTTTTAAAATTTCTTTTCAATATTAATTATTTGATTTTTTGTAAGCAAGTTAACATTTAACTTATTATATTCATATATGAAAAATATCGTTTTTTTCATGATGTACAGTATATACAGTATATTTTGCAATCAAATAAAGAAATGATGTTTTACCTACTTAAAAAATAAATAATAAATTTATTTAATTCATAATTATTTTAAAATGTGTACAGTATACTGTATATAAGCAAACGATGGTTTTTAAGATAATTCGAATATTAAAACAATAGGTTTTTGCGATTGTAAAAGGTTTTTAGGAAATCGTACGCAACGGTTTTTTAAATTTTATATACAGTATGATCAAGTATATAAATTTTTTAGTGATAAATTACATTATTCAAATCTGCCAATATGAGAATAATCAAATATAACGATTTTGCAAATGGTTTATTAAAAAAAAAAAAAAAAAAAATTAAGGTATTATTTTTTATTACATATATAATTAAAATTCTTTTATATCCCGCTTAATGGAAAAAAATTTATTTCTATCCTCAAACTTTGATATGCTTTTATCGTTTTCACAAACAATTCAAAGAATTATTAATGTATCTTGCGTGTATGAAGAGTATGTTATATGACAAAAATGCAATTATTTGATGACCAAGAAAATGTGATGTGAAATGAAGACTGTAAAGATGATATAAAGTAGCTAATGATATAACTAAGAACGAAGTAAGCTACATGAAGTGGTAAAAAATTACAAGTATTGCACATACATTTACAAAAAAAGAAAAACCACGATAATACACTTTTATTTTATATTTTTTTTAAAAGGATTAAACAATTGTTTTTTCACAAAGATTGTCCCCGCCTACTTCCTCTAATTCACAATAATTACTCAGGGTCCCATTCCTCACAATCAACAAACTCATCTTCCGAGTCTGAATCTGACGCATCCTCCTCAATGGTACTTGAAGACTCATTATTAACTCTTATATTTTGATAATCATCTTCGTCACCGTTTGACGACCCTACTTCAGATATAACTACCAAAGGTGTACTATTTCCATTCAACGTTTCGTCAACAGATTTTACCGTCTCGTCATCGTCACTCTCATATTTACCTTCGCTCGACTTGTTCATTTTTGCTGTTTCAACATACAATGTTTCAGTCGCCCGTGTCTCTGAAGGTCGCTTATACAAGAACTCATCTTCAAATCCCAACTTAATTTCGTCCTTCTCAATCCTGATATCTTCATTCGATCTTTTTCTCCCGATTCGCATTTTTTCAAAGTCTATCTTATCATTCTCGAATATTTTCTCGTCGAGATTCTTGTCATATCTATATTTGCTACTGAAGTTCGTGGATTCATCAAGAGAACTCAGTTCACTGTTTTCAAAGGTATCAACGCTAATGGTTGGAGTTTGAACCACCTCCAATTCCAATTCTGAGCTATTTGCTAGATAGCTGAATTCTTCATATTCATTATAATGTTGTGGAGACGTATGACTAGATCCTGTTATTAATGACGAAGGTGTCGAAGGTGTCGGTGATGCAGGTATGAGGTCTAATGTCGTCGCCCTGGCGCCCCAATTGATTGGCCTCTTGTCTAATCGGAGGTGAGACCTACCCGTACTGTCACTTGGTAACAAAGAATTATTTTTGTCCCGGTTGCTCTTTTCTTTCACGCTTCGTTCGTCATCATTCGTCAGGTCTTCAAGTACATGTCCACCTGTGTAAACCTCCGAAGATCCCAGTTGCCTTCTCGTCGGAGGATCAACTATTGGTCGGGGAGCCAGATGATCTTGTGAACTTTCACCTACTCTATACATGCTACTCCTATGTTGCCAGTAACCACTATTCTCCATCACAGTAGCACACAGATCCTTTTCCAGTATCTCGTGATAGCATACCAGCCTGCTGAGCTCCAGACAAGTATGCCTGAGCCGTTGTGCTACTGCACAGGATATTTGTATTATGCGATCCCTGGTGGAAGCTTTGTAGGGAATCATTAATATAAGATTATTTCGAAGTCGAATGTCCGTTTGCAATTGCGTGGTGAGAGTGGAGATTTTTTCTTGGAGTTCATCGATTCTTGACTATTTTCAAACCCCCATGGTTAAGAATGTAGATTAGAACAGGCATAGGTGATAATTGCGAAATACATATTTGACAAAAACCTACCCTCAGAAAATTGGCACGACCATGCGAATCCTTATTAGCGCTGTCGTCCTTACCAAGTCCAAGTAGACCATTACCTCCCTTATTACTTGCTCCGCCGATACCTAGACCAGTTCCAAGGGAGTTATTCACGACATTCCTGATCTTCAACCCGACGGTCCTGAATGTTGCGGCATAATTGATCTTTGATATCCAATCGTTCATTTCAGCCTCGCTTTCAGCTTGAAATAGGTATTGACAACCTTTAGGACACACGAGTCGAAATACATTCGCGTACTTTACATAGCTCTTATCATAAACTGCCACCGATTCGGCCATCATCAGTATTGCATCAGGTCGAAGTATCGGTAGTTTTTTCGATTTCTAAGAGTAATGTGAGGAGAATCAGTGGGGGAAATAACCTACGATCATGTATGTAAAGAATAAGCACATATATATATTACCTCTGGATTCTTCAATTCAGCTATTTGCCATACTTCATCTTTAAAAAACATCAACTGACTGCCACTCAATATTGCGCCGTATTGCCTCCAGTTACGCGAGAAATTTCCTTTCTTCTTACCATCAATCATGTCAATTTTTTTACCCAGCCTACCACCCTTGGTTATCTTTAGTGGATGAACTTCGTTGCTTTTATTAGAAACCGATTGATATTGATTAGATGAGATGCCATTGGCTGTATCATTTTTGTGACGATTCTGTACACCAGTAATCCGAATGGTTTGCGCGGAAGAAAATGCCCTGTGCAAATTCCCTACATCAAGTTCCGGTAATGTTCCCATGTACGAATACGGATTTTCCATTGGGACTATGTCTTTGACGGGGGGCATAAATTCTGTAGGTAATTTCTATTTAGCGTTCACAAGGGGTTGATCGTTTAACTTTTTTCGTATACTTTCGTAGGACGCGAATTCCTTGATAAAACGATATTCACTACTTACATTCTGTATGACCCAATACGGATTATTCCTGTTACGCACATACTTCCTCTTATCTTTGGAGGATGGAAAAAGTGTACGATGGTCTGGTGGTGATTCAATCATCGTCTGGCCGTTCACATCTGTGTCATCCTCGGCATACGTGAACTGCGCGAAGGTGATATTGTCGTAGAGAATCTAATCATAAATAATAATAAAAAAGCATGTGAGTATAAATGTTTATTAAAGAAAAAAAAAAAAAAACGAGATTTTGAGAATCAATGGTTACCTCTAGTATCTCTGGGTGCACACCTTCGATACGTGTGTTGTTAACGAACTGATCCTTTGTCATTTTGCGCTTAACGTTTTTGTTGAACGTATCCGTGTGCAGCATCAGCAAAGCGAATGCAAGAGTATGAGATGCGTCTGGTTGAGAGTATGATTTAAGTTAATTGGTGCAATTAACAACTGAATTAGGCGCGTAAAATTTTTTGAACAATTTGACCCACTTTACGACATCACACTAAATTTGTACTCGCACTCGCATACACAAACATATACACACAAAAATGATATAAATACCCGAGGATGCAAACAAGTCTGGATTCGACTCATGATACTTTTTCGCGAAGGCTTCTATTACACGATCGATCTGTTGAGTTTCTTTTGGAAGGTAACATTCCATTAAAAACTTCCTAGTAAACAAGTTATCTTTTTAACCACTGACGAAAGTTGTTACAAAGTTTCGTTTTTCTTTTCTTTTTTTTTTTTCAAAAAAAAAAAAAAAAACTCACCTCAACGCGATATCAATTGGATCCTTTTCAAAATTGAATGCTTCCATATAGGCCTTGAGGGCCGACTGGTGAAATGCATCGGATCTGTTACAAAGAATTGTTGATTATTAAATATCATTTGAAACATTTTCACCATACACCTATGTGATCTCAACTGTACATACTTCTTGGCTAATACGGTAGCTAACTTTGATTTTGACAAGGTATACTTCAACCGCTCGACATATTGTCGAGGAGTTTCGGTTCCAGATTTATTCTCGGTCACGGTACTCAACTTTGGTGAGGTTGACAAATTTATCAGGGACTGAGTAGCCATTGTGTTCCTTTCATAATTCTCTTCACCTGGTATTGGTATGTGTATCATTGGAGCAGATTCCATACGTTTGACCTTTTTCTGATTTTTATCTGAGCTATCATACGTTGATCCACCATTCGACGGATTACTCTTGATACCGCTTACCGGTGGTTTTAACATTGTGGTAGATGAGTTATTTGGGACATCTGACTTTTTTGACTTTGTGGTGAACATTGGGGACTTTGAATCGGAATTAGAACTCGTTGATGAAAGAGGAATATTTGGATGTGGGTGATTGGAAGAAGATTTCTTTGATCCATCAGATGGGCCTGACTTACTATCTTTATTACCACTACTAGAGCTATTGAACTCGTCTAGTGGCGACAAGGTAAAATCCCCCAGGTCAACATAAAGCGGTCCGTTTCCATCCGGAGGATTATTCTTGGCAGTCACAGTGGTGGTGGTCACCGTGGTCACTGTTGTTGTGGTGGTGGTTTTCGTTATTGTTGCACCGTCAGAAGCTTCCTCGGTTGAAGAAGAGATTTCCGTTTTCGGAGGTTTCGTGGATGATTTATGATCAGAAGTTTTTGTGGCTGAAGGAGCACTCGAGGAAGGCTTATTATTATTATAGTTAGGGTTGTGAGGTGGTATCGGGGGAACTTTGTGCTTACCAAAATTTAAGGGTGTTTTACTTTTACGGTCGTTCGATGACATGTTATTGTAGGGATATATATATATATATATATATATATATGTTCCTTTAGGCGGAATGGATGAAGATATTATATGGAAAGAGGGATCGATGCAATGAGGATATATGGGGGAATTAGGGTAATATGTTTATATGTTATTGACAAAAAAAGAAGGCAATAAACTTTCCGTTATGATGATTATGATGATGAAAAAAAGAATGAAAAATTAAACTGTCAAGATAAAAAAATAAAGATTAAAGAGAGAAAGTCAACTATATTGAATTTTGTACTGTATGTTAGAAAGCGCCACAGACGCCGGTACTTTAAGACATGTAGTGCATCCGCAATGTTTCTTTTTTTTTATTGAAAATTATAAATGAGAAACAGGGTGCTCTCGCAGATCCTTTTCTTTTTTTTTTTAGAAAAAAAAGAAGAAAAAATAGCGAAAAGGAGAATAAAGGAGATTATTCTTTATTCTTTTCGACGTCGTAAAAAGAAAAAGGGTGTTGAAATTGCACTCAAAAAAGGGAACTAATGATAACATGTAACAGCCGATAATTAAATTGGAAGCAGCGGCAATGTGGAAATATTTTTAAGTATAAAAAAAAAAAAACAATTAATTACACAGGTTAATATACAGGCAAGGTTACACGCACCAATGTCATGAAGCCGGTTTTGTTGAAGGAAGAAATAAATAGAAATTTAAGGTTGCCTGTTACAAATTATGGTAAATAACGTTGCCATTACCATCTTCGTTAAATATCTTTATTCTTTTTTGAGATAACATTCATACATTGGCAAATCCAACTATTCCAATTGAAGGAAACCCCCGATCCTTTCCTAATTAGTTCGACAAACGTCCTTTAATTGGTTGCTCTATCACTAGGATACACGGTTCCATCTCTTCGACGTGAAACAGGGGAATTTGCTGTTACACGACGGAGGGAAGGTCCTATTCCTGTTGTAGATAATAATGTTCATACCCGAGACACAAATCTTTGGAAAAACGTGAAGCTTAGAAGTTTAATCGATCAAGTGAACGTTAACGTGAGGAAATGCCTGCTTAAAGCGGCACGGATCTACGTAGCAAACAGTGTTATGCATCATTAATGCTTAATGCGATAAGAAATTTCAAGTACAAGCCACAAACGACAATGTGAATTCTCTTCATAAGTTCCGTGAAACAATAGAAGATAATTTGGATTTTCAATGAAATCGAATGTTTTCAATAAATAAGCATTTTCATCTTTAATCAACACTTGCAAATGCGTTGTTCCAAAGATAACTATTTGATAGTTCACCTCGTGAATAATTTTCGTTGTCATCGGATGCATTGAAATTGCTAATTTAAGGTTAATCAATACAAGATAAACTCATCAATGAATGTTTTTTTTTTGCACAATTCATATTTGGTACGTATGTACACATAACTTTTTTTTTTTCCCGAGATCATCCACGGATATTCTGTAAACGAGAGGAGTGCGTAAAGCAGCATTACGCCACTGGTTCTTTGTTATCATGGCTAGACCTAATGTATATTTTGGATAATCATTTCAATCATAAGTACATAAGAAAGGCGCATGTCGAATACTTTTGAAATCTCGGTGTGTGAAAATGGGATGCGCGTATGCGTGCATACGTAACTACGCACACCCATACCAGATACAGCAATCATAATAATAATAAAAAAAACCAGGCACTTTATTTCTCGTATTTGTTCGATGGACATTTAAGAAAAAAAAGGATTCCTTATTTTTTTTTTGGTAATCCGAACAGAACGCCAAGTCGAACGGAAATATAAATTGACGCTATGCCCTAAACCTGTTTTATTCTAAATGTCCAAATGTCCAATCAACCTCGGTTAAGCTAATCAAAACCATGGAACGAATAGATTACCTTCTGATGAATGGATTATAGTAACGGTCATCGATTATTAAATTAAACACATTGGTGTGAAGTTGAAATTTTGTGTGACCATTCATCAAGATCACGTACTTATTGATGTCGCACTTAATAAAAGAGAAAAAAACTAAAAAGCATAGAAAAGGTGAACCGACTAGATGACGAGATATTACATCACTTGCCAATGGTATACACCTGTCTATCAAGAAACCAATAATTTATACTCTATACGTTGTTTGTAATTTGTGCTTCCTGAACTTTTCTTTCACTTTCTATGCATCATCTTATGGTTACGAGAAAACAATAATCAATTAAAAAAAACAAATTAACTGGAATGAATCGTTAAAGTTAAAAATATTTGTGAGATCAAAGGTTGTTTATGATGGATTTATTATTGTCATTCTAGATAATCTTATATACGGAACCTGAATTTGCAGAGAACATCGGAAGTATAGATCTTTTGATGCATGAATCAATGATTTTTTATATATAAGGGCAATTTATTGATTTATCGATCAAAATTGATATACAGTGTATACTGTATTTACCTTACATAATAACAATTACTGTATATCAAGAAAATTCAATGTTTGGAATTATTTGGTTTCGAAGAAACCTATCTAATTTTTTATTAAAAAAAACAATAAGCAACCTCTATCATAAAATTATATCTTTAATATATTTTTCTATACATATGTAATTGTTATCAAGTTTTTAAAAAAACTAATTTGAATTAATTAGATGATTAGACTTATACAGTATATTCCTATTCTTCACTTTTCATTACTTATCAAATCAATTTGTACTACAGCTACAGTATATCTATCCATAGTTATATTATTTGTAGTTATCTATAATAAATTTCAGTTTAAAATTATTTTGTCAATTTTTTAATTTCATTATAAAACTTATAAAAAATTAATATAAGACAAAATGAAATGATTATAAATAAATATAAATAAACTTTTGTTTATAATTTATTTATATATTTTTATTTTATTTTATTTTTAATCTTTTACAAAATTAACATGTATTTATAAAATTAAAAATATATTATTTAATTAATTTTATTAAATTATATTATAAAAATAATTAACATATCAATTATATCAATTTATAAAAATATATAAATTATATTTTATATATGTTTTAATAATTTTGAAATTATTATATAAATAATTACTATTATTTAATATTATTTAATTAATATTACTTAATTTTTTATTGTTATTATCAATAATAAAATCATTTTTTTTTTATAACTAACATACACCTTGTTTATTAAATATTGTCATAAGTATTCTTATATATTTTGTAACAAATGTTGAACTCTATCTATTTCCTAAACTATCTAAAATAAAATACATTACCTATCAGTCAGTTTGTTGTTCTCTATACCTTTTATATTATTAATACCAGAGTTTCAATAGCATAGGTGAAAAATATAACTTGTCAAGATATATGTCTCTAAGTTTTTATCTGTCATCTAATAAACAGGAACTTAAAACAATTAATTATAAACTAATTATATTCTATTAGCTCTAACTAGATCTAAAAAAAGTAAAAATGGAAGTACATGTATATGTTTACATATAGATATTTATAATAATTTACAGAAAACCCCTTAAAACCTATAGGACATATTTGTAAAACTATAAAGAAGAAAAAACTTGTTTTGTATATTATTATAATTTCTATATTAATTTATAATTGGCTCATACTTCTTATACCTTCTTATTAATCTTTATCAGTTAATTAGAATTGATTATTTGTTTTCTGTTTTAAGTAAAGTTCTACTATTACTATCTATTATAATCAGATAAAATTTAATTATAAAATATTCAATCCCAAACCAAACAAAGAATTAAATACTATAGCATAAATAAAGTTTATGAAAAAAAGTAAAGAATGTTGATCTTTATTTCCATTTATGATTGTGTGTTTTGTTATATTAATATTGTTTTTATATTTTGTTAACCTATATCTTTTAGCTATATAAGAAATATCACTTGACTTTTTGTTATTAAAAAACCAATCCAAATCTTAATAATACTTTTAATTTGCTATTCAAGATAATTTGTTTGAAAATGAAAGAAGTTATTTTTGACTTTATAACTTTTTTATCAGTAAAAATTATATTTTCAAAGAGAATACAATATAATATTGCTAATTAGTATGTTTGTGAATTCTTTAACAAAGATTTTTTTTAAAAGAAAAAAAACTTTCTAAAAAAAAAATTTTTAAGAAATGTGTAGTGAATAGAAAAGAGTTTTTTTTTCAAATATAATCTAATATATCTAATATTAATTTTTTTAATTACTAAGTTATAAAAAATAATTATACTATATAAAATACTTTATATTCAAAATCATATTAAATATAATTGTACTTAAGTATAAAATAAAGTTTGTAAAAAGTTTAAAATTAAAAATATCTTATTATATAATAATATTATAATTACTTGATAATTAATTTTTAAAGATCTGTGGATCTATAATGCAGTGGTTAATATTTCACAAGTCAAATCACAAGATACTGGTTCAATTTCAAGTGAAGATAATTGAATAGAACTTATATGATATTTGATACCATAACCTATTATATATTGTTTCTTATATAAAGTCATTTCACATATTGATTTAGCAGACATTGAGATTGTAATTTTCAGAAAAAGTGTTGTGACACAACAATCATTTGAAGTGTTATGATGATTGCCAGAAGCATACATATAGTGGTTGAACTATGTGATAAGCTAAGAGGCATGTGTTTAACTTTTTTAATTAAGATTCCTCTTATATTTAAATGTATAGACTGAACTGTACTCTATCTTAATTCAATCCTGATCATTTATATCACTATTAATCACCAAGTAAGAAGGTTTTAAAGAAATTATACTATTGTTACCTCTTCTATAGATGGAATTTAATCTTAATAGCACCTGAGTATATAAGAGTTATGTCCTGCTTAACATTCATACCCCTAGATTTGGTAACTAAGGCCAACTGGTTCCAAACTGAAATGTTTACCAGAAGGCTAAGAGTTGATACCCTTTAAGAATCATGCCCATTTGGTCATATGGCTTTTAGATTTAATAATATTTAACTAGTAATCAAAACTGGAATATTCACTAGGGAATATATATCAATCTTGAGGGTCCCACTGATGTATTAGAAAGGAGCAGTAGAAGTGATATAAGAAATCTCTTATGCAGATAGTTAATAATATATACTTTATAAGAACAATAAAAACATAAGCTCTATAGGTTAGGTAGTTTAAAACTAGTAATAGGATTTTTACCTCCTATAATCCCCTGATATTATAAAGAAAAGTCATTAGGTAATGGATTTCTGGATATCAGATAAATGAAATTAATAGACTAATATTTAGTTGTAATTATGTATTATAAAGAATATTTGATATAATAAATACATTGTTATTAATAAAAAATTTGCATCTAATACTGCTTAACTTTAAAAAAAAAAAAACCAAATTGATTTTTAAGTTATAAAAAAATTTTAATATATTTATATTCTAAGTATAATAAAAATGTTTTATAAATAAAATTTAAAATAAAATTTTTTATAATAGATTTATATTGTTGTTTCCCTTTCCTATAGTCTATAATATTATAAAAGAAAACCTATTAACTTGATAAGGTAACTTTGAAGAGGATCACTTTACTGGCATATACTGTAGCTCTTGATCCTATATAAGTAGCAATGTGATAAGACAGAGTATGTAGGAGTTGCACCCAGCTTGATATTTATACCCCTAGGCTTGGACTTACTCCAACCAGTATGTAATAAAATATTTACTAGAAGATTAAGGATTATTCCTTAAGGAGTCATGTCCCATTTGACCATATGGCCCTTAGATTTGATAATGTCCAACCAGTGATCAAAACCGGAGTATTCACTAGGAAGTGCATACTTGTATCAATCGGTACAGACTGCAACTGAAGTAAGTTGGTAGTAAAAGTAAAATGTGATAAGAACTCTTGTAATGGTTAATAGGAGTAAAGGTCCTTTAAACAATCCATACCTAGATTGCAAATCCATTCCTGTGGTATAAGTTGGTAATCAGATTAGAAGTTGAGGTAGTATTAGGATTAAGATAACTAGAACAGTTAGTTAGACTCTTCATATAATGATTGTAACTTCAAATATTAAGTTAATAAAAAGTTTGTATATAATATGCTTTGCTTCTAAAATAATAATAATAATAATAATAGATTTATATTATTAAGAAATAAATAAATAACTTTTATTATTATTATTAACTTAATTATAAAGATAATTAGAATTCTTAAATAAATAATTAGAAATTATATTATTAATTAAATTTTCTTATATAATAATAAAAAAACATATATAAAAAAACTTTCTCCTAATTGTATTTACTTTACTAAAAATTTTCCTTTTATGATAATTTTTGTCAAAAAAAAATGTTTTATACTCTTTATTATAAGTAAGTCCCAGCTCAAGAATTCAAAAACCTTTAAGACAACAGATGTAGTGAGATGGGTAAAAATAAGTTTCTAAATTAAAGGCAAAGATATAATTCAAATGTCTCTTACTATTAAAAAAGTTTTTTTTTAAATATAAGGTCAAAAAAAAACTACATATAAAGGTTTTTTACAATTTAGGCCACTTGATCCAAGTGTTTTTTGAATTATCACTAGTCGAAATTGATTTATTCAGCATAATGTCACTCATCAATCATTCGTCAAAAAAGTATATAATTCGGCTAATCAAAATTATATAACTTTTATCTTCGGCTATAAAG
>CAJVPV010002268.1:0-13450 GCA_910591835.1 Acaulospora morrowiae
TTTATTTATTATAAGTATAAAATATAACTTACTTTGTTTAAAAGATTATATTTGGTAAGGCTTTTTAAAAAAACATCACCAATATTATTGCTTGAATGTGATTCTTCAAGTTTTATAAAATCCAAAATAAACTTTTTAATTCCCAATCCTCAAAAATCCAATGTGCTGTAATTTTCAAAAAAGATAAACTATTTAATAAAGTTCAAGCATCAACCGTAAAAGAAATTTTACTTGATATTTGATATAAAAAATATAAATATATGTAAATATATTTTTATTAAATTAAATTTTTTATATAATATAATTACCTGTAAAAATTGTCATATATTTTTTTTATTTTCATTAAAAGATATCATTATATTGTTTTTAATTGTATCTGCTAAAGGAATTGAAATACTATTTCATAAAATAGATATTATATTTTTAAATTTGAAAGATTCAATACTTGTAAATGGGAGGTTATTAACTATAATCCATTTTATAAGTAATTGTCAGAAGTGTTTTACACTATATGTCTAAAAATAAATTAATATTTTTTTTAATTTTAAATTTAAAAAAATATTAAATATGACTTATCAGAATTAAAATAATTTGTATTATTTGTTCTAATGTTAACTGTTGATTGTTTTCTTGAATTTTTAAAGAATGTTTATTTTTAAGATTTTTGGCTATACTAGTAGTACTGCTTTTATTTGATTGAATAACTGTTTTACAATAATTATATTGTGGTTTTTGTATATTTTCATTAAAAGTAAAATGAACCCAAACCCAGCTTCAAAATTTTTTAGAACTATTATTTGTTGAAGTACTTGCTGTTTCATTATCAAGAATTTCATTACTATCAAAGTTATTTTAAAATTTCTCTTGCTCAAAATTTGCAAAAACAATTTCTTCTGGTAACTCAAAATAAGTATCGAATTCTTTTATTTTAAAAAAACAATTAATGACAATAAAACAATTTTTTATGATATATCTTTATATTTATAATTCAATATAATTTCTATTGCCAATTTTTACCTAATATAGATTGATATTTTTAAAAAGTATTGAATCTAAAATAATAAATCGATAATGGTATTTATTGAAATTATATAATAAAAATTCTATTTATATTTATAGTTTGATATAATTTCTATTAATATTGATATAACTTCTATTGTTATTATTAATTACCGATTGGTATTTTTTAAAAATACTGAAACCGATCGGTACTTTACCAAAAATTTCAGTTTGGTATTTTAGTTTTAAAATTAGTACCGAAACCGAAACCGATAAATCGATAACAATATTTACTGATACTGATCAAAACCCTACATTTGTTTAATAGAGTCAAAACCTGCAGATCATCTCTACAGATTATGTGCTATAAATTCAGATTGAGTTTTTATTTAAGTATTAACTATTTTTTCTTACTTTATATGAACTTCTATATTAGTTCCCTAACCTTATCTAATTTGTTTATATAACCTTCCATCTTGTATCTAGAATTCTCTTCTCTTTTTTTTCTTTTGTTCTAATTATTTGAAGATTAGGTACTAGTGACACTGTTGATTTCTGTGGACCTGAGAATATGATCTTCTGAGCTGAGGTCCATATTTAAACTAGATTTTATTGGTGACAAGGGTGTTAGGCCTTTTTTGATCTTTAGATTTAGGCCCATAGTCTGATCAGCTGCTATTGTAATGCTACATCTGTGTCTCTATGTCGATTTTCTAAATTGTTTGAAGAAACTGGTAGCAGTCTTGCACAACAGTTGCCAGACTTTGGATTAAGTGATCTTGTTACTTATTTGTTTGCAGAGTTCTTTGATATAATTTTCTGATATTAGTTCAATTGCAAAGTTTAGCCTCTCATTTTTTTCCTAAAATACCTTTTGCATTAAATATGTTATAACTGTATCTAAATTGATTGTCACTGATATATATGTTGAGTTTTTGCAGACTTTTCTAAGATTTCTTGTAAGCCTTTGCATGGCTTTTGACTATACTTTATTGGTATATTTTTTAAGTCCTGGGCATGTAAATATGTGTTTTCTTGTTTCAGATTCCATGCTACAAACTCTATAACTATTGTGTATACTGTAAAGTCAGAGTTTTTTTATTTCGAGTTTGTCTAATATAGGCAGTTCGTTATGTAGCAATTTGATTCAGAAACTTTTTTTATTGTATTCTTTGAAGGACATGGTCAGTCCATAAAGTTTGAGATTGCTTCAAAATTGTTTTCAGGTGTAGCTTCTTTGTTAATCAATCTGTTGTCCTAAGAGCTATCATATTCTTCTGATTTCTGCCCAGACCTTCACATTTGCTATTTTGTTAACTTCTTTAATAAAGTTTCTTGGGGCTGTATCTACTATCTTATTGTATCAAGTAGTAATGGTCTAAATGTGTTTGCTATTCGATAGGTGTCACACAATTGCCATTAGTTGGATTGCTTGTTTAGTTTAGCAAGCTGATCTGCTTGTTCGTTATACTTGTTGCTAAAATATGTTTTGACCTTATTAAGCTTAAGCTGGAAATCTTTTTTCTTCGTAATTTCTATGATGTTTTGTCAGATTGACCAGTTATTAATTTTCAGTTATCTTTTATAAGTCAGCTTAGAGTTGGTCTTGGATATCATGGTAAAAGTGTTAATACAGTTTTGACTATCGATATGGATGATAACTTTCTTTTCTCTTGAAACTGTAAAAATTGCTATCAGGATGGCAGTGGCCTCTGCTCTGCATAATGATGGCCAGTCTTAAATTTCATATTAAAATCCGATGTTAAAAGTGGGCCCTTGAGTTTGAATCTATGCAGCATCTATTTTGGTCTTCTCTTTGCTTGTTCCTCTGTTTAGCAGAGACCTGTTTATATAAAATTTGTATTGACAGATTGTTTGTGCAGTGTTTGGATATGTTGGATACTTGTTATTGAGCAGAGCTTCTGTAAGGTCCTCTTTATAATCTTCTGACTTGACTGTTTTTTTGATTAGGTCTATATCCCAATCCAGTATTGTGACCTTTTGAAACTTGGCTCTCTCCATGTAATCCAATAACATTTTGAATACTGTCATTATTTGTTTTTCTAGTACATAAAGATTGCATAGAATTCTTATTTCTGGGGTTCTGTTGTTGCTGTGTGTTCTGTTTAAAAGATTACAACCCAAAACTCTTTTTTCCTTCACTCAGACTTTGTTTGAACTTTCTGATACTGGGTCTGTTCAGAAGTTATTTAAATCACTGGTAGATTCACAACTGGTCTTAAAAAGTATTTGTTCTGATCTAAATTTCATGCAGTTATAGTAAAAGAGTATGAAAGTTCTATTTACTGAATTATTTTTTGTTTGTATTTTTCTCCATTGAATTTTATCTTGTTTATCTTTGAATACACACCACTCCTTGATTCTTTTGTCTAGAGAAACCTTGCTAAACCAGCTTGTACTAATTTCTTTTCATGGCCTAGTTATCCAGTTATCATTTAGTTTGAAGCTTTTGCTATCTGTGATCTTTTCTCTGAGTCTACTATGCCATTGTGGAATATATTCTTTGTTTGAGCCTGGTAATATTAGCTTGATAAGATTCCAGTATAACAGAATTCCAAGCTTAGTGTCAATTAGCTGGTCTATATACATAAGCTGTTTCTTTTTGAGTGATTGTATTAATTTTTTGTATAGATGATTCTCATTTAGTCCATTTTTGATAGTAAAAAAGCCTCCTGCCTATTGAAAGTTATCTTTTAGAAGCTTGTTTTGAAATCTAAATCCTATTTTGTTGGCTAGCTTTAGGATTGTAACTGCAAAGTTGCTTCTACTATCAAATGAGTCTGGAATGTCCTTTGAAAGAATATTGATTGGTTTCCAGTTTTTAAGCTGGGCCTATTTGAGTCTTATTATTGTTGACTTGTTAGCAACTCCTCTGTCATTGAGACTGTTAATAAGTCCAGTAATTTGTAACTCTGTTTGAAGGTTTCATATGTGTTTTAGGTCGAAAATTCTTTTATTGTATATGGTATCATTAGAAATGGTGTTGCAGACTTTTGCCTTGTATTTCAATATTTTTCTATATTGTCTTGTGAGCTTTTTGCAATCTTTTTGTGGAATGTGGCAGTTTTATATTTTATATTTGATTCTTGGAACCAAGACCCTGTTGAATATATATAGGACTTGTTTGTCTATTGCTCTTTTGTTTTTGAATACTGATATTATTCTATTGATTTTATGTTGGACCCGATAGATTGTATTTTTTTTGAAATCCTTGCTTCCAATTCAAACTTCTAGGAATTGTGTTGTTTCGTGGACTTCCATTCTGTGAACTAGTGCCTGGTCTATTCCAGCCTTTACAGAGTTGTTTTCTGAATCTTCTGTACTGTTTATGTTTACTAAGACTGATTTAAGGCTGTTAATTTGTAAGTCATTTGCCTTGTAGAATTCCCTGATATCATCTAGGATCTCTTGCAGATTTGCTCTGAAGTAGGATATCCAAATGGTGTTGTCCATGTATACTATTGCTGCACTTCATAGCTTGAACATTTGGCTTTGATCTAATGAAACATCAGGCCTCCAGATGCATTGCATAGTATATCCCATGTTTGTGTTTTCTTGGATTTTGCAAAACAAAGGGTCATAAAAGATTCACTAAAGGAATGGTAAGATAGCATCCCATCTTCTGCTGAAACTGTGCTTGTGAGATCTTGATTTGTTATAACTTTAAAGCTTCTTCCTTGAAACAGTGTAATTAGCAAGTTCGACATTAATATAGGAATTTTGAGTCTGTTCAGAGCCCTATACAACATGTCGAGGTTAACAATATCAAAGGCCTTGGTTATGTCTTGAAACAGAATCCAGAGTTCTTTCTTTTTTTCTCTTGTTTCTTCACAGATGTTATTGATCAGTTGAATTGGTTCTTGTATGTTTTCTTCTGATAGTCCTGCAAAGTTTGATCCCCTAAGGATATTTTCTCCTTGAGTACTGTGGACAGCCTGTTTGTGATCAATTTCATGAAGCATTTGTACATTGTTTCTATCAATACTATTGGTCTTGTATTGCTGAGGTCAGCAGCCAATCTTCTTTTTTTGGTATCAGATAAATGTTGCTTTGTTTTTATGATTTTGAAGTGATGTCTAGTGTGAGAGAAATATGGAATAGGCTAATTAGAAACATTTTGCCTTGGGTCTTGAGCTTTTTGAGAACTTCATAAGGGATACCTGAAAGATTTGATGCTTTGTTATTTGATAAGTTTTTGAGGATATTTTCTATTTCAGCCATGCTGGGTTAATCAAGAAGGTAATCAAACTACTGGTGATCTATATATGGTTTTGGCCTATATTAGTTCTTCCATGCCTCACTGAGACTTTCAAAATTGGAGTCTTGTTTTTTGAAAGCTTAAATATAGTATTTTTCCATCTGCTGCTTTATTTTTTGGAGTTACGTTATAATATATTTGGAGGGACTATAGGGTTAATCTGGTGTGAGATTATTCTCCTTCTTTTTTGATGATATTATGATTCTGTCAATTTTGACTAATGACTTATAATTGTTGGTAAGAGTATTGATTATTTTTTTTTGGTTACATTTGTAATCTAGGCATTACTGTGCCAAGGTCAAGTTGATATCTTTAAGTTTGAGTTTGCTCTCTTCCCTTATGCATATTTCTCTGACTGCTAGTACCATTTTCTTTATTTCTTTTTTTCAGGTGTTCCAGTCAATTTCTTCTATACTGGTTTGTTTGTTATAGTCTTGGATAAGCCAAATCATAGATCGCAGCTTATTGAATTTGTATATGAGACTTGAGAGCTTCTGGAGATCTTTGGCCTCTTTGGAGGTCTTGACAATGTTTAGAGTCTTAAGGATATGTAGTGCTTTGTGATACTTTAAGAATTCTGGTGAGTATGCTTTTTTCCTAGGTGTTTGTCTTTTGTTTCTGACTTTTTTTGTTGTTAGGATTGAGTATGCTAAACTGATAAGAATATGTTTGAATTTTTTCCAGATGCTTTCCATCTAATCTATTAATTCTTCAACCAATATTGTTGTTGTTAGGTTATCTGTCTGCTGGCTGTTTATTGTTTGATTTAAATTTGAATTTGCCTGGCCTTTCTCCATGAGGTCTTGAATAGTGGTATTAAAATTGTCAACATGAATTCTTTTTTTCACTTTTTTAGCAAATTTGTTCCATTAGTCTGCAGTGAAGTTTTGATAAAGTATTGTTGTCACTTTTTTTTTTTTTCTATAGGATATGTGGTTTGTATGCTTAGTGAGATTGGCTGTAAAAAACTTTAGACAAAGTAAAGTATAGTCACTATTGACTATGTCTGTAAAGTCCTTATTGGTAAAAGAGTATATATTGTTTAAGGTGATGTCTAATGAGATCCATATATAGTTTATTCTGCTGTGGATGGATCTGCCAATCCATATTGGGGATGGGAGGTCTGCTTTCCAAACTTTGTGAATGTCTGTAAAAGCCCAGTCATTGAGAAAGTTAAACAGTTCTGCCTCTGGCTTCCAGGTATTGATAAGCTTGCTGTTATGTGATCTGTTAATAGCTAGATTGCTAGTACTGTATACCACTGCATACAATACTCCGGGTATTTTACTAGAAAGGGGGTAGTATTAGTGACAGGGTATATCATTATTATAAAATTCAAAATAATATTGTCTTACTTATTATTATATTAATATACCTGGGTAGTAATCAATTATCAAGCAACAATTTTCTTGAATACTATCCGGTATTATTAGTGGGGGGTAGTATTTGGAGGGGGTATTGTATGCAGTGGTATATGGTAGTATTAAAGTCTCTTATAAGAATGATCTTACTTTTGTTTTTGGTTTCTGTTGTAATTAGTTGGTATATTTTTGCTGGAAGATACAACTTTTCTTTTTGTTGTTGGGCAGATATATTTAAATAATAACCAGTTTGCTTTTTTTGAAAAATAAGTATGTTGCAATAATATAACTATCCCATCTGTCTATTTTTTCCATATGTTTAGAAAGGTTTTTTTTAAGTATTAAAGCTATTCCACTTCCATTAGGATTGGTCTGTGCTGAGCTTGTGTAGCATTTGTAGTCTATATGATCTTTAAAGGCAAAATATACTTTATTGAGTGGCAATTTGATTTCACTGATGCCCAAGATGTTAATTTCTCTTTCTTTTATCTCTAATATCAAATTGTTCTGGTCTAAAATCAGGTTAATGCCTCTGACATTATGTGTGCCTATGCTTAGTATAAACTTGTCTATTGTAGGTTTGGGAGGTATATTATTCTCAAGTATCATATTAGATTGAAGGGAGTATAAGTATGAGGATAAATGTGTGAAGCATAAAGATTTATTCTATTCTGGAATAGTAATAGATAGTTGTGATAGAAAATCTTATAATTGGTTGGAAATGTAATCAGTGTTGTTAACATAATCGGCATTGTGGGGTGTTTCCTTAAAAGATAATATTTAATTGTCAACTGTTTTCAGAAAATTTTTATGCATGTGCAGAATACTTTCTGATTGACTTGATGTTGAGTTGTGTGTGATTCTATTTGTTATCACATTTGGTGGTCTTGTTAAGGTGATTGATGCTAGGCACTATTCATGTGAAATGAGGTGAGAGATATATGGGTTCTTGTTAAAATGAATTGTTTTTCGTTGTTTAAGAAATTTTGATATTGAAGAGACTTTTTGTTCGACTCCTAAGAAGAGATTGGATGTAGGATTCATAAGATACTGTGGTTTTTCTGCTTCTGTATATGGGCTTGACCAGAACTCAATAGCAGTTTTCCTGAATTTAACCTTAGTGTTCTTTAGGAGTAATTGGAGCCTGTTTTGACTCTATTTATAGTTATATGACTTTTTTCCAGGTTTTCTAATCTGGCACTGAAGTAGCTGAGTTGTTCTACTATCTGTGAGAGTGGGCCAAGTGGTAATCTGGTTGGATTGAATCTTGTACTGGATTTGTTACCTCTTTTTCCTTTGATACATTTTTCCTTCTTGGGGTTATGATGTGCCTTTTCAGAGAGTGTTTGTTTGTTTGTCTGTGTGAGATCTTGTTTAATTACCTGACTTGTTTTTTTGTGAAGGTTTTTATATGTATTTATTTTTCCAGGCTTCTGGCTGCTTTGTAAGTCTTTATATGCTATTTTACTGTCTTTTATGCTTTACCAGGTCTGGTTCCCAAATAGAAAGATATGGTTTGTTATTGCTTGTTGGTGACTTTTTTCATTCTTGAAACCTATGATTGCAAATCTTCTTTTTTTTCCTGATTGGCTGTTTAGAGAGATATGTACTGTATTTGCTTCAGTGTGTTTAATTGCACTTATTATTCTTGTAGGTATTGTATCTCTTTCAATTCCATAAAGTCTTGCAGTGTATTTGTTTCTTTGTGTTAGGGGTTTTTTGTAGTCCTGAAGTGGCATAATTCTCACTATGGCTTTACCCATCAGGACTGTCCAGATTTCTTGTAGGTTTATTCTAATATCTTTAAGCACTATTATTGCTATCTTGAAGTATTCTTGCTTCTCTATCTATGTGTTCATTTGTGTGACCATCTATAGTTTTTTATTGCCCCTTGAATTCTATGCTTGAAAAAGTTGCAAGGAATTTCCAGAATTATAATTTCTGTTTCTGCACCTTGTGTTTTGGGATTAATTGTATTTGGCATGTCTGTAGCCTTTTTTTTGCCTTTCTCTTTGTGTTTGGATGGGAAGCTGCTTTTGGAAAGGTTGTCTAATATTGGCTGTATGGCTTTTGTATAATTCTTGGGTTATTGCAGTTCAAGCTCATCCAGTTTAAGTACTTTGATGTCTTTTGTTAGGGGTTTTTTGTCTGCCTGACTTAGTTCCTTAATGCATCTTTCCTTGTCCATTTCTGTATTAAAATATCTAGTAAACTATCTATTTCCCTGAACATGTTCTACATTGATAAATGAGCTTTCAATCGAAATTGCAAAGATCTTTATTATTAGATCTAATTGCTCTTTCCTGTTGTTTCCAGGAAAGGTTTCTATTAGTATGCCGATGCCATAAGGTGATGAGCTGTCCTTTAGGTTGTATATATTGGATTGGCTGGGTAGTGTAGCTGGCATCTTGACAGGCTTGTCTTTTTTTGGAGATTGTGAAATGTTTGCTAATTTGGGTGCTTGTGTTATTGTTTGAGCATGCAGTTGAAGTGGTATCTCTTTTTTTGTTGGTTCTTTTTTTCCCTTTTCTGGTTCTCCTTTTATGTATAAAATCTTGAGATTTCCATTTTCCTTATTGTTTGTCTTTTCTATACAGCCTATAAGGTCAAACTGTAGTTTGAAGTATACTGAGTACCAGTAATTTCCATTGGTAAATTTCATGTTGATAAGGTTGCTTTCGGTCTTAGATAGCTTAAATATATTCATTATGTACTTAACTTGTTTCTCTTTATTTTCTCCTGGTGTGTTTGCTACCAAAATGTCTGCTATGTATGCTCCTTTTTTTGTGATGAAATATGAATTAATTGGTTGTATAGTTCTGTTTCTTGTTTGGTAGTTCACATTTTTTTGGATATTAAGTGGTGTGCCTAGAAACATCTCCTGGTCTTGTATCTCTTCTATGTTTGATATAATTATTTCTGGTGTAGCTAGCTCTTCCTGTTCAAAGTTTAAAATTTTTATCTCAATTGAATAAGAGAGTGTCTGTATCATATAACCTATATCCTGGTTTGCTAGAGTCTGAAGGTCTTATTGGTTTGAGGATTGTTCTTGGTGTGTCAGATGACTATTGTCTATGGATGCTATGAATTCTGAGTAGTTATCTTGAGGGTTGTGTTCATTTGGTCTAAGAATTGTGGAGATGGGGAATCTGTTTGATGAATCTTTGATTATGTGTTTGTCAAGTATGGATATACACATTTATTTTCCCTCCAGAGATCTTTTGCATATCTGCAGATAATGTCTGCTTTAAGAATTTACCTGGAATCAATATTCATTATTTTTGTTGTGATAGTATCCAGTAAGATAGTGTTGAATAAGATCTCCAGGTTAATTTCTTCGGTCTCAATTTTGTGAAAACAATTGTGGATTATCTTGTAAAACTATAACTTATCATTAGCATGATAATCATCCTTAAGTGTAAACAGATGATCTATAATCTTGTCTTGTTTCTGTATTGTTTCTATATCTAGTTAGATAAAGTCTTTATATGTATTTGTGCTGTAAGACATCTTGTTTCAGAGTGTTTGATGCATAAAGTGTTTATGTATTTGTTTACAAGCTGTATATCTATTTGTAAAGGTGTGTCCTATTATTGCTATGTTATCAGATATTTATACATGTTTCTGTTGTGTGTTTGTTGTATAGCTTGCAGATATCATGTCGATATGTAAATGTGTTGTTAGACTAGTATGCTGCTGTATACAGTGGTGTTAAAATTTGGTATGTATTTGTTAATTGTTTTGACATACTACTATGTAAGTACTTGTTGTATTAACAAGTTTACTACATATTTTGTTATTTCTACTGTTTGACACATGTCTATATATTTGCAGTATTGTAGTAGTATTGTGTTAACGTGTTAATATATATTTTGTTTCTTGCTGTTGTTTTGTTGTCACAGCTTTGGAATGTGTGTGAATATGTTTAGATATGTCTGGTTGATATTGATGTACTGCTACTACACATTTGTGTAACTGTTGATCTTTTGGAGGATTAAACTGTTTCTGGTTTTTCTTATCTTAAGTGTTTGGATTGCATAACAATTGTTGTTTTTATTATAGTTTTGAGTTGGGTGGTGTTTTTTTTCCTTAGTCACAGTAAGAGAAAGTTTTAGTATTCTTCTGGCCCTTGCTTTAGTGACAAGGTTGTCTGATTTATTGGATATAATCTGGCTAAGCAGGGTTCTTCTGATATCTAGGGAAGTATCTATCCTGATGCACGACTAGCCAGTAGCTTGTGAAATACGATATTGACTTTCTTTCTTGATTTAACTATGAATTGTATTATTTGTCTTTTTCTTTTTCCTGATAAGAAATCTCAAGTATGTTTCTATTTATATGTTTGAAAAAGAAAAGAAAAGAAGTTAGTTTGTAAGGTTTTGGTATATACCTGTTCTAGTGTCTTTTTCTTGCTTAAGAGGTGGTAATAAAGTGTTTTTTTCTAAAGGATAATTTTTTCTGATGTTTTCTTTGAATATTTTCTTTGGTTTTTTTGAGTTGCCAAAAAAGAAAATTTTTAAAATTTTTTGTGATTTGCAGAAAAGTTTTTTTTTTTATATTATAATTAATTTTATATATATATTTTTTTTAATTATTATCAAATATTAAATATAAATGACAATAATATTATTATTACTATTACTATTATCAACTACCAATTATTATATCCAATCAGTTATCAAAAAGATATATCATTAATATTTTTATATATTTTAAACTATAATCTAACTATTTTAAAAAATATTATCATACTTTAAAAAAATAAAATTATTAGAATAGCATATCTATTAAATATTTTTTATATTATAATTAATTTTTTTATTATCTTTTTTTTTATTTTGTATTTTTTTTTCATTTTTTAAAATCTTATTATATATAATTCTGAATAAGTATTTATAGTTACTTAATACTATTTTCAATATATATTTTTCTTTATTACTTAGATAGTTTTCAATAGGTAAGCTAGTATTAGATTCATTAATCAATTAATTATATAAGAAATATTGTTATTTTCTTTATGTAAAAATTTTAAACTTTTAGGATATAATAAAGAAATAATATTTATTTATTTTAAAAATAAATATTTGTTAATAAATAATAATTAATAAAAAAAAAATAGATAAAAACTAATTATTTGAATTAAATTTTTTATTTTATTAAAGTTTTATTAAAAATTTTATAATTTTTTTTAAAATATTTATTTTTAAATATTAATTTTATTGACTTGAAAATTAAAATCAAATATTTTATTATAAATTTTGAAATCAAATTAATATAATTGGTATATATTTTCTATTGAACTTATATTAGTTTATTATTTTTTAAAAGAAATCTTTAAAAATCAATTAAAAATCAATAATATAATTATTAAAAATTTTTATAATAACTTATTAAATTAAACAATTATAACTATTGTATTAAGTAAAAAAAAAACTCTCTTCTGATCACGTCCGTTTTGTTAAAAATTTTCCTTTTATGATAATTTTAAACAAGAAAAAATGTTTTACACTCTTTATTGCAAGTGAGCCTCAGCTCAGGAACTTAAGAACCTTCAAGACAACTGGTGCAGTAGAATGGAACCTTTGGTCAAAGTCTATTCAAGTTTGGGAGTCTTGCTTATCCTTCGGTTGCATGAGGAAAGGCCTATGGCAGTTATTTTTTCTTCAGTTCTCTTGTATCCCACCTTACTCTTATTATATTATAAAAACCATATACATTATCACCATCATACTCACTAAGTCAAACACTTTTCAAAACATATTCACAAATAGAGTTAGTGGGTCTACTGTTTGTTTTAAGTCAACCTACACACACAACATTTTCATAGCAATAATTGCTGCACCATTTTTATTTTCCAAAAAATTTTCATTTAAAAAACCAAAATCAGTTTACCTTCTCAAGATGATCTGCGCTCCTAAATCATCCAATCAGATTTCGCCTAAAGATCAAAACAAAACTCAATCAAGTTTAAACAGGTTTTGTATCACAACAACAATCACAACAACAATAACAACTAACACACTACCAACAACTATAACAACAAACAATGCCACATATATTCTATTATCTATGGTAACCAGTGAGCCAGAGAAATGGGATCACAAGCCCGTCCGGGGGCTTCTAAAGAGAAATAATAGTTTTCTATCTATAGATTATAGTTTATTTAACGTAGTTCTAGCTATAGTTACTTTTATTTTTCTTTTCAATTTTTTACATTCAAAAAAATCAAAAGAATTCGTAAAATTTTCTAAGTAGATAGGCATAGCTACTATTCAAGCACAACTAGTATATAGTATTGTTTTGAATTTCTTTTTTAATATTAGCTAGATGTGTTTGCATAGGTAGGTTAGCATTTAACTTGCTACACATGTATGTAAGAAATGTTGTTTCTTTCACGATGTATATCATGTTATATACAATATCAAATAAAAGAAATGATGCTTATCTATAAGGAAAAAAAAAAAACTATTGTATTAAGTATTTAAATTCTTTTTACTATTAATTTTAAAGTCTTTTAATTTTTTTTGTAATTATATAATAAATATTATATAATATTTGAAAGTATTAATTTAATTTTTTTTTTGAAGAAACAGATGATCCTTACATTTTATTTTATTTGTATTTTTAGACTTGCAGTTACAATATTTATAAAACCATAGCATGATATATATCTTTGTTTGCTAAAAAGAGTTAAATGCCAGGCTTAACAAAATACAAACTCTCTCCTGATCGCGTCCGTTTTGTTAAAAATTTTCCTTTTATGGTAATTTTAAGCAAGAAAAAATATTTTACACTCTTTATCGCAAGTGAG
>CAJVPV010002269.1:0-13448 GCA_910591835.1 Acaulospora morrowiae
TTTTTGGTCACACCAGATTTCCTGAAAGATGATTGGTCAAGGTCACAGATTGGTTGATCACGTCAGCCACAGAAAAAGTAAACAAGACACGTACTCCTCACGTGTTTCCAGTTGCGCAACACCAAACTAATGATGTAATTGGTTTTTGAAAGAGTTGGACGGTTGTTAATTGAAGTTGTGAGAAGAAGAGGAGCGACCCCTTTTGTTCATATTCTTTTATTTTCTTTTTTCTTCCCTATTCTTTCTTAAGGACAGGAAGTAGCAACAAGGTCTAGGTTCTATCCCAATCTGGTAACAAGTTGAAGTATCGATATTTATCCTAAAAATGGTTGAAGAAAGGGATCTTGAAACTATCCACCAGTTGAATGAAGCAATAATTCCAGAAGACATGGCTTGGGAGAAAAATCAACAATAGAAAACCAACATTCTTTCTGGTTAAAAGTCTTTAAGTGTAAAGTCTTAAGAAATATTCTCCTGAAAGTATCCTTAAATATTCTTGGACATTGACTACTCCAATGGAAATTAAACAATCTGACTGGCCACAGGTGATGAGAAGTGAGGTATCATGAGGGGCTTGGGTTTATGAAGTTTACAGAGATAACCTCTTCAATAATAGTTAGAATAGACGATAGCTTTTTTTTTGTTTTCTTTTGTTCAAAAAAATTTCTTTTTTTATTCATTTTTCCCCTTGCATAGTTACTACAAGAGGGGGTAACACAATTTGAGTTTATGGTCATGACTGTAGAGGTGATTTGCAGGTTTTGATCCTGCTGGAAATTCAGAATCTTAATTCCATTCACTAGGGAAACAACATTATCACCTCCATAAATCGCATCTAGAGGCTTCGACTAAAGATAGGTGAGTTGGGTCAAGGAAATTTATACTTTGCATGGATTCTCAACTTGTAATGGTTCTTTATAATTAAATAAATAAACGACACCAACCTGATTGTGGGATTAAAAAAAAAAAAAAAAACAATATTAATTATATTTTATTATTCATATTAACAAAAATATTATTATTAAGTTATAAATAATTAATAATTTGATTTTTATCAAAAAACAAAATGTTTTCTTAATATTATAATTTTTTTTTTTTAAAGTGGGACATGTGCACAGCATGTGATCTTTATTGATACATTTAATATCCAGACAGATACCAAATGTCTCTACAAATTAACTGAAAGTCGGTTGGTACATAAATACCCTTTATGTCTCTACAGTTAATTTGTAGTTTAACACTATCTAGTATATATATTACTATAAGACTAGTTATGCTAACCATTTTTTTTACCTAACTATACGTTCCATATCAAGTAAATGTGTCCACACGTTAGGTGGGACTTTCGTGAGGAAATCCTATCACTAGTTTAAACCCACCTAAACCTGCTGGTCCATTATTGCAGAGAGCAATGTGTATGGAATATTAATTATAGAGATTAACCCTAGTCATTCCAATCACCTGTTATCACTGATCCTTGGAATGTGCCACTAGCATAGTGCAACACTACTATTTTCATCACCTGTGGAACTGGCATTCTTGTTTAGATTCTGATTTAATCTTGTAGATCCTCACTAGACTTACTTGGCTTAATGATTTTTGTTTAGTCTTCTCACCACCTGTGGCTAATACCTTGCTCATTAGCCATATGCTTAAATTCTGTGGAACACCACCATTGAAATAGATCTACAAGCTTTATATTGTAATAGATCAGCTTAGAATTAACATCTTTATATTGTGTGACGGAGTCTGCCATTACCAGTTTGGATTGGAGATTGTGGGCTTATTATCGGAGTTAGACCAGAAGCTTTTCCTCGTGCAACCTTCCTTGCTTCGACCTGTTTTCAGCCCGTGATCATCAGGAAGACTAGAGGTCTCATTTTCATGCAACCTAACTAAATTTGGAGATAGATTTGTTGGCTAATTGGGTACGACATGAATTGGAAGCCGGTCAACCTATCATAAAGGTGATAAATTTTTGTAACCAGGTGGGGTTAAACCTTAGACCTTCTTCTGGTGACCTATGGAGCATTACTACTATGCTATAGACCCATAGGTCTCTTAATATTATAATTTTATTTTTATAGATTTTTAATTTTAATAACTTTTGTTTTAATTTAAATATCTTTAGTTTTTTTTTATTTTTATTTTTTTTATTATATTAAACCAAAATTTTAAATAAGTAGACATAATTATTATTTAATTATATTTAGTATATATAATATTTTTTTAAAATTTATTTTTGTTATATATTAAATATTGATTATATAGGCAAACTAGTATTAAACTTGTTTATTGTTATATATAAAAAACATTGTTTTTTTTATAATATGTAGTTTGAAAAAAAAAAATTATCCAAATTAAAAATTTTTTTATTTATAAATTTAAAAAATAAAAATAAATAAATAATTTTTTAAATATATTAAATTAATATTGTAAATTCTAATTAAAAAAAAATATAATACTCTTTTTTATTTGTATACAGTTACCAAATAAAAAAATCTAGCAAAGTATAAGTATAAATATATAAAAAAGTCTGAAAAGCTTTAATATAATTAATAGATCTAGCTACAATGTAACAAACATATTCAAAAAAATATATCCAAATATAAAAATCTTATGAAATTGTGAATGATTTCAATTAGATAGTAAACTTAAAAAGAAATATTTATTGAACTTAAACAAAAAGTTAAGTTTTTTTTTTTTTTAAATTGGCTAAGGGCATTAGATGCGAAACTTTATTTACTAATTGATAGTACTGTCATTACATCAAACATCTTTACAGACTAAACTATTGCTATTCTAGAATGTAAATTAATGCTACCTAGTATTTACCATTTCCAGTAGTACTGGTTTCCCAAAGACCAATCCGACTATCCTGGTTGACCAGCTTGCATCAAGTAGATGGGCTCACGCCAGGTGGGACTTACACAGGATAGAGAAAGTCCTACCACTAGTTTAAACCTACCATCCTATTGGTCCAATCGTATTTTTCGGCTGCCCGCTAGGAGAAGGTTATATGGAATATTATTATAGAGACTAATCCTAGTATTCTAGTCACTGTTATTGCTGATTCTCGGAAGGTGCCACTAGCGTAGCATCACATTATTGTTTTCACCACCTGTAGAACTGGCGTCCTTGCTTGGATTCCAATTTAATCTTGTCGATCCTTACTAGACTCACTTGGCTTAACGATTTTTGTCTAGTCTTCTCACTACCTGTGGCTGATACCTTGCCCTTCAGCCATATTATTAAATTCTGTGGAACACTACTATTGGGATAGATCTACAAGCTCCAGATTGGGATAGATCAGCTTAGAATTAATCTCTTTATGTTGTATGATGAAGTCTGCTGTCGCCAGTTTGGGTTGGAGTTTTGTGAGCTTATTACCGGAGTTAGATCAGAAGTTTTTTCTCATACAACCTTCCTTGCTTCGACCTGTTTTCAGCCCGCGATTGTCAGAAAGACCAGAGGTTCCATCTTCATGCAGCCTAACTAAATTTGGAAGTGGATTGTCGGCTGATTGAGTACAACATGAATTGGAAGCTGGTCAACCAATCATGAAGGTGATAAATTTTTATAACCAGGTGGGATTGAACCCTAGACCTTCTCCTGGTGACCTATGGAGCATTACCACTATGCTATAGACCCATAGGTCACAAAAAAGTTAAGTTTATTCAGATCAAAAATATATTTTTTTATATATTTTAAGTTAATATGAAAAGTACACATAAAAGAAAAAATATAAATATAAAAACGAAAAAGTAAAAAAAATTTTTTTTATAACAGGTAGCTTATATCTTGTTTATTAGATTTATAGAATAAGTATGTACAAATTTGTTTTATACAAATTTACTCTTTATTTATCTAATTAAACTCACTTAGAAACTTGTTCTATCACATGGCTTATTGCCAAGTACTAGTATATACTTGACTAATTTGCCAAGGCTCTACCTGTTTTTAAAAAATTTGTTTTATAAATATATATTATATTCCAGTTAAGCCAGTATTGTATAGCATATTTGAGGAGCGAGTTGATTCCTGGAATGTATGTTTTGCTTCCTTTCTGTGTTTTTCTGTTATTTTTTCATATTCTTTTGTCTTTTTTAATTATGTCATTGTTTTTTTCCTATTCTGCGAAGTTGTCATATCTAAATTTTAATCTTTTTTATAGTTCATTGAGTAAGCAATTATGGATAACTTTTATGAATTCTTTATGTTTATCTGATTGTGTATATTTTTTGATTGTATCAGTTAGGTCATTAGTTAATGCTTCTTTTGTTATATAGTTCTTGACTTTTTGGATCCACATTTGTTGTTGTTTATTTCTTTCATTTTTTATTTTTTGTTTGATTTTCTTTTTTGTTCTGCTGCCTATCTCTTTATTGATTATTTGTTTGAGTTTGGTGAAGATATTCTCTTTATGCTGTTTACAGTTCATTATGTATGTATTGGTTCATATCTTTTATTGAAATACTGTATATGCTTTCAGTATATGAGATATTACAGTAGTACTAACAATTAAATACTACTTCTAGTCTACTTTACTAGCTAATCCCTATTGAACTTTTTAAGGCATTGTCACATATATTCAAAAGTATTATATATATTGTCGTGGGCTAACCGGCGAGTCTGTCACCAAAGATAAGTAAACTTCGCGTAACGTGGGTTTAAACTCTTGAGGCGTGTCACGATTTGACCGATCTGGTTTTACTTCCTAACTTTACACCAAACATCCTATACTGGAATTCTTGTAGTTGCTAGAATTTTCCCAATCTTTCTAGCCGAACTCTGGTTTGTATAGTTACGTGAGCAAGGTATGGGCGTGAAAACAATCGATAGAAATAGTAAACACGAATGAGAGTTTAAATGCTTCGAGTTGGATTTTTCAGTGAATGCTACCTAAAGTCTACTTGGCTTTATTTCGTTCATTCGATAGTCATATTTATACATGCTAGTTTGTTTACATGCTAGTATTGTTTACATGCTAATCGCTTTGCGTCACACGATTACATAAGGCATTCTACTCTAATTTTCCCACCACTACTTTCCCACCGATTCTACCATAAACATATCATTTATGCGACACAACACGTACCGTGTCATTGTACCCCACTTTTTACCCATAATACCTCTCTTATTTTGGAGTTCAGAATTTTGAGATTACTTTTTTTAATTAAAAAGTGATGAGAAAGTTCTCTTGGGAGGTCTTTAGGGTTATCGAGTATAGCCTATGAATTATAGGTTCGCTCTTATTATTCGAAATATTAACTAAATAATATAATGGCAATTTTAAAGGATATAGATTTGGAATATATTAAGATTACATTTATAAATATTCTTAAATTAATTTACTAATGTGATAAAAGACAATAAGTTTTTGTTAGATGCTTTTATTTCTAATTAATTACAGTAGAATTTAATAATATACAAAATCGTAAGTTTAAAATTAGTACATCGGTTCTTATTAATATTGCATCCTAAGTGACCTTCTTTTATATACCATCAATACGATAACAATTCCATGTGATTATAGATATTTTATTCTTGGCATTCTTCTCGATCTTTCTTTTATGCCATAAAGAATGTGTGTCTAATATAGACTTCGTTTTTATTTAACATTATTCCTAATGCTATGGGTAATTTCGGCACAGGCATGTAACTCGATACTGTATCACGTTATGTCACTCTGCTGTCGCGATGTGTGAGAAAATTAAGGTGAGAAAATTATTTGGGAAATTTAGAGGTTAGAATTTTCAGAATAGCGTAGAAACGTAACAGATGCAAGCATGTAAACATAGGCGTATGCATAAATACGCGCGGCATTTAGTAGCTGTTAAGAAGAGATTATCGTATATCAGAAATGAACAATAAAGTACAGTCTGTGCTGTTACTTATTATTCCAATATTGATCCAATCGGTGATGTCAAAACTCAGAAAATAAACCTTACCTTGTTTTCAAGTGCGCCCGAAATAATTGTAACCCGTGTTACGTGACTAAGCGAGAAAACCGAGGTTTGCCTAAGGGAATTGGCATCATAAGACTCTATATTAGTCAATAGAGATTAAGGTAAGGCCGGCCAAATCGAGGACACGCCTCAAGAGTTAAAAAAAAAACTTACATTGTTGTTTTGTCGACGCGACAAATAGCAAGAATAATTGTACTAAGCATTGGCGACAGACTCAGCGGAAAGTCTACAATACTAAAAATAACTAATTGATTATTAAGTAATAGCAAGTTAAGAGTATACTCTTGATATGGTAATCTATTCTATAAAACATCTCTTGCCAAATTAATTTATCGAATTAACAATCAAGCCCAAAGTTTAAAATTTACTAATAATTAATTTGGAATAATAATTTAAATTAATTATTAGTTCAATAATATAATAACTGGAAAACCAAATTTGCAAGTACGTGCCTATTTAAAAATAATTCATAATCAAATCATCTAATCTGAAGAAAATCAAAGTTATTTTAAATTTTTTTAAAACATTTATTGAAACATTTTTTGCAATTTGTTTCTCTATAATTATTGTACGAATTCTTATATTTTGAGTAGGCTATAAATAGAGTAATTTGATATTAATTTTTAGAAAAAGTTTTAAATAATTAGTTACATTTACTTTTAATGTCATTGATGCTTTATAACAAAATTCTCAATTTAATTGATTCTAATTTACTGCAAATTATGCTAACATCAAGTTGTGACACTATTATTTTAAGAATTATAAGTCTTGCAGCCTACTAGTGTTCTAAAAGAGTCAGTTCAGGACAGGTTTGGATTAGATTTGGATAATACAGTGGGACAAAGTAATGACACTCTTTAGATGTGGTATTATTTAATAAATTATTAAACCAAGTAAAAATTTAAATATAAGATCAATGAACTAATTTCATCAAAAATTTTATTTATCAATTTATAATTTTTTTAAAAATTGTAATTTATATTTAAAAAATTGCTATTGTATTTTATATAAAGAAAAAGAAATTTTGATATAATTTATATTGATTTGCTTTTAATGTAAAAGATTTTTTTAGAAAATGACAATAATTTAAATCGATTAAATTATTTTTTATATCTAATAATTTTTAAATATAATTTTTTTTAAAAATATTATTAATAGATAGTAATAAAATTTTTAATAAAAATTATTTAGTGCTAGGTTTTTTGCCCCATACTGCATGTTATGAATTTTGATTGGTTATTATAAATGTTATTATGGCACAAGTAATTTTTTGTTAGATATTAAACATCATTATTCTTAAGTAATTTTTATGGTGATTAAGATCTAGTTTTTGAGACAATTTGATTCTAAATACATAATTTTTCTGTTATAAACCACAAGCTCCAATTTTCTAATAACCATATTAACGAAATTACAAATATATAGCAACAGATAAGTTTATTATTTAAAAATTAATATTTCCTAATTATTCATATTATTTTAAATTTTTCTCACTCATAATTTCTAACTTAACCTTGTTCCTTGACAATGAAACTACATAACGCGTTATAGTAATGTGTTTGCATCTCTGTTCACCTACCTTACAAAAAAACCAATCAAAATTACTACATCGAGATCATGAACTTTCGGTGAGCCAGAATCGTTATGAAAAAAATCGATCCAAAGATTTAGATACCAGAGCACAAAAAGACATTGTAAAGGTTTAAAAGAAAGAAAGAAAAAAACATAGGAGGCTGCAGAAGTGAGAAGAAAAAAGACGATTATGAGAGGTTCATCTTATATTATCTTTTTTTTTCTTTCGAGTTTTTTCCCTTGATATTTTTATTAAATGCAGTTGTTTCTTTAGTGCATTAAAAAAGTCTATGAATATTTTAATATATTGACAGGTACCAAATATTTTGATAGATTATCTTACAAAAGAAGCTCAAGAGACATACTAATTGATCTTAACATTTGCTTATCAAAACTTCAGTAATCAAGCCAAAGATGTAATTCAAGGTGCTGCAGGCGACATTCTGCAAATTTTAAACCATGATTTATTCAAGGATTTTGACAAGAAAAGAGAGATTGAACGGTCATTGAACCATTGCACCAGATAGATTTGGGCAGCTAGTAAATTTTGCAAAAAAATTAACAGATTATCATCCTGGGAATACCATTAATGATAGGGAATTTTAGGCGAGATTGTTGATAAACTTGGGAGTTTCTGTAATACTTGATGAAACGAAGAAGAAAAGAAAATTGAAAAATACGAAGTTGAGTACGAGGAAGAAGAGAGTTTTATTCAGATGAAGAAAACGAAGGGTTCCGAACTGTTATTATTCTAGATACTGCAAAATCAAAGTTCACTGGTGCACAAGCTTTACAAAAAATATCTGCATAATATTAATGTCTTCTGACTTTAGCATCTCAAATCACTATCCGGATCCACGCACCGCACAAGAAAAGATGACGAATACCATGCAAAATACTTACAGAAATACTCGTGACTGCGAAATCGAATTAATAAATATTTTTAATTGATAATTTGATCAGGTCAAGATATTGAAAAGAAATAATGGATTAATTTTATGGCGTACAAACTTGCCGAAGCTGGAACAGACAACGCTAGGCGACAGGGTATTGAATTTGAGATTTACGAGCAAGGTTTAGAATGGATTTTTAAAGAACTTAAGAAGAGAGAATTTATCGTGGTGAAGGTGTCACTCAGAAAGGTATGGTTGAGAACGCAATGGAAACATATGATAAACTTGTGTCAGCACATTGTCTAATTTATGCTTCTGCCAAGGCTATTTTCCTACGGCAATACTTAAAGCTGTAATTGATCTCAAATCACCAATTTTTTTACACGACGTAGAATTTAATGTCTAGCAAAAGTGCAAGCTGCCGGATGGATCTTATAAGATTTCTAAGATATTGAAGAGGAATTATGAAAAGGTAATGGTCATGATGTATTACTATGTTCATTTAAGAAAATATCATGACCGAAGTCAAAAAAAATACTAGAAGCGAGAAACCTAGATATTATTTGCCAATAAATAGCTCATTGGATATATCGTGAAGAACCGAGTTATCATAATATCCAAATATTTACTGCACACACTTTCTGCCGTTGGCGGATGAGGAGTGTCAGTATGGCTGGTCTAGAATCTAAAATAATTGAAGAACAAAATAATCTTGTATACGAAGTAAGTTCACTTCTTGATCAAATTCTTGCTTATAATTTGCCTAGCATATGGGTTTATTAATATATTGTATCAAAGTAATTGTGCTCAAAATATTGGGAATAAATATTTGTATAACTTATTCTTTATCTTTTGCTCTTTATTTACTTATAAAATTTTATACATGGTAATAATTATATATAAATTTTAAACTATAATGAAGTTTAGCTTTAGATTTAATAATTTTTGGGATTCTTAAATTGGTATTACCAATTATTGAATCATTCTGCCATCATTGTCACTATTGTTACCGATGCGCTTTAATGTCACGTTCTTGAAATGACCGATCGAACGTATATCCTCGGTTCATTTTTTTTAAAATACAGATTACCGGGTCAAACCCAGTTTTAACCTAATCCGATTTTGACCCGACTCACTCAAAACACTAAGGCTACAGATTCTTTAAAATAATCTCCAATTGTTTATTAGTTATCCTATAATCTAACAATTATATGACAAATACCGTATAAACGCGAAATAACGCGCATGTACGTTATTTCAAGATAAAGGATCAAATTTTTAGACCTATTACATTAACATCTGGTGAAATAGATCTTAAATATTTGATAGAAACAAGTTATGATTATGAAACTGATGAAGAGAATGATTTTGAAAATTAAAAATAGGAATTAGAAAAGGAATTTTTTTATATTGAATAATATATTTTATTATATAATAAAGTTTCAAACAGTTTTGCCAATTGGTATGTTTTATATATAAATGCGCGTTATTTCAAATACGCCCTGGGCATTATATTACAATGAAAGTTTATTTTTTTAAGAGCTATTTTTAAAATAACGCCCATGGGTGTTATTTCACGCCTATACGATATGCATAGTATTATTATGATTTAGAAATTTTTACTATTGTATTGCTGAAGTGTTAAATACAAATTTGATTTAAAGCATTCAAAGTATTATGAAAGAAAAATTTCAAAATTATTGTTGTTGGAAATTATACAGTATGAATATTTTTGATTGCTCTTGAGATACATAAGAGAAATAGAAAAAAATTATTCTTGATAATTCTATATGGTTTATTTTTTACAGTATATATTTGTTTTCTTTTGCGACAAAAAGTTTTTATAATAATAAATAATTAAAAAAAAGGTTTCACGATAAAAATATTTGATAAAAAAAAATAATTAAAAAAGGTTAACCATTAATAATAAACAATGGAATTAAGAGTGTATATTATTCTGTTTTATTTAATTAAAAAGAATAAATATAAAAAAAAAGCAAGAAAAAGAACATATCAATAAAAATATACATAAAAATTTTATTAAATAAATTATTAATATAATTTATATCATTTAATTTGAACCATTTTATATTTCCTTTTAAAAATGTGTTATATAGAGAAATGACAACTGTAGAGCTTTAAATAATAATGATAAAGGACTTATCAATAAAAAGCTGATAATAAAAAATTAAAAGAGAATTAAATCAAAGGCATTAACAAAATCAATCAAATATCCTAACTTATTTAATTATTATATGAATACAGGTTTAAAAAAGTATTAACTTGTTAAATTTCAACTCCAAAAATTTAACAATATATTAATTTATATATCATGTAGCAAAAAAATATAATCAAAATTGGTAAAAATAATTATAATGCTAAAATTCAATAATTTATGTTTAAAGAATATAATTAACAAGTCCGTTCTTATATTATAATTACTAATTATATAATACTAAAATAGATAATTGAATCTGATATAAAATAAAAGGTATATATAAAATAATTTATAGTGTAATAAAAATAAAGAGATAATTTAAATTTTTATTATTAATAAAAGATACATTTAAGTTCAAGATTTTAAAAACTATCTTTAGAATTTTTAATTTATGATATTTAATTCAAATTTATTTTAATTATATTTATATTAATAAATAAATAATTATTATATTGTTTTAAAAAAATATAATTAATCTATAACTTTTATGCTAAGCAATTTCAAAATTAATCTTTATTTTAATTATAAATTATATCTTATTATTGTTCATTATTAATTAAATATTGTTATTACAGGTTAATGCTTCATAATACCCTAGTTAAAATTGATTATATAACATTGTTACATTTTGATTATCTTATTGTTAGTTTCTACAATATAAATATCATGTTTTTTTATAGTTGAGAATAAATAATCAATTGGAGTCAATTTTAGTTTATTAGTTGAGGTTTAGATTTTTAGAATATTTTTGACTCCTTTTTTCTTTATTAATTAAATGCTATAACTTTATACAATAACATGTGCATGTTATAAATAATAGATCAATACCTTCATTACTGTAGTAAAAGCCTTTAAAGAAAAAACCCGGTTATCTTTTGTATTGTGTAAGAGTAACACTTGTGATTTCGAGGTGTACTTAAAAAGAATGGTTATGAAGAGATTAGCAAGCAAAAGAATTGGTCAGATCATAACCCATCTCAAAGATAAAGAATATCTTATATAGTGCCAAATCTAAATATTTGAATTATTATTATCTAAAGTATGAACTGTTTTAGTGACAGATTTACCAGTAATAACATTATTTATATTTTAACAAATATTTCAATTTGCAAAAATTTCGATTATTTCATCGATTCCATAATATTCTAATTGAATCATAGTATTATCTGTACTATTCATTAACTTTATTACACTTTAATATTCGTTAATAACAAAGTAATTTGATGAATTTAAGTTAAATTATATAAGTTATGTAATAATTTAATTATAACTATCATTAAATTTACTTTTAATTATTTGTTATTATCGAACTTAAATTTTTTAACAATTTTAATAAAAATATCACTGAAATATGATACCTAGAATAATCAAAATATCGACCTAACGTTTCTACCAATCACATTATATAAAAATGGTATATTTTTATTATTTAAAAATAAATTATTTGAATTATTATAAAAAATATAAAATTTTTATTTGTTTTCGAACACATTTATAAGCAAAATTTTTTTAAAAATAAATTTTTATTATAGACCGTAGACACTACTATATATCTTTTGTAAACTTTTTTTTATAAAGAAGCTCAAAATTTTGTATTGTGCGAAAATATTCGAAATATTAACATTATAGTATTTAAGGTTCAAAAATATTTGTTTGTGTTAGTAAAATTAGAAATGTTTAACAAGAGACCTTCAAAAATATTTGTTTGTGTTAGTAAAATTAGAAATGTTTAACAAGAGACCTTCAAAAATAGCTTCACTATCAAATGTAATATAAATTAAAAAAACAACGATCATGTATTACTTTATTCAACACTAGATACAGTATACCGTAAAGTTTGACAAGGAAATATAACAAGAACTTATTGATTTCTATTGGTGCTATTATTAGTAATTTTAAAGAGAAGCATTACAGGCGCGATCGTCAAACAAAGGAGTTGGCTTATGTCATATGCTATGTGATTGGAAGTCTGCATAGTGAAGCCCAAATATCTACATCTCATTCAGCCTTTTACTTTTTCAGTATGGATGTTTTTTTGTGAGTCAATAGAATTTACATTTTGGAAGTAATCACAAGACTCGGGCATCTGGAGAAACACAGACAAATGCATCCATCTTGTAAAATATCTTTTAATAAAAACAAAAGGGGCGAGATTTATTTAGCATCCTGCGCGTTGATAGTTTCTGGTCTGAGAAATTTGTAATGTGTTTTATGTGTCCAACCAATAACACAGTATTTAGAATAAACCCGCGGGATACGTCACTGGGAAAGGGCTAGTGCGTCTTCTCAAAAATATTTAATAGATCTCTTCATTACAGTATTATTAAATTTTTATGTAAATTATTACAATAGAAGAACATTAAAGCCATCTGACCGAGCTGGAGTAGTTCATTAAAATTTTTTTAATATTAGCCTGTTTATTATTTAATGAATAAAAAAAAGCATAACATAAAATAGCACAGAGGGAATTCAGAGCTAAATTTTCGCCAATGAGACGAGGAAAAAAATGCCGTTAATAAAAGAGTCGGAATTATAATTTAAAATGACCATTTCATTAGCATTTCTCTTTATAATGACTTTATACAAAGCTCAATGTCATTAAATGTATTGAAAAGAGTTCCGAAATGCAACTGCTAACTGTTAAATCACGGAATCAACCTTAAAATAAAAGATTTTCATTAAATAACGAAACAGAGAACCTTATCTTATGGCTTCTCATAATAACAAACTAAAGAAGCAAACATAACAAAGTAAAAAGCTAATCCAGAAAAATTATTAGTGTTTAAACGCGAATTT
>CAJVPV010002270.1:0-13446 GCA_910591835.1 Acaulospora morrowiae
TACCTTCTCTGCCAATATGTTTTAGCATGGCGTAGTTGAGCTTGGATCTTCCAGGAGCAGATTCTGCTTTTGCTTTGATAATGGTGGCCTTGACTTCCTTTTTTGATATTGGTTGTATTGTTAGGTCATACCATGTTGCGTCAGTGTTTGGTTGTAGTGTGTATTCCCACATCTTTTATTAATTTATATGCTCATAGTGCCTACTATTATTCAGCAGTACATTGTTTTGCATACACTTCTATGATATACCTTAAGTTACATACATTAACAAGTATTATATATATATGTTTATAGTAAATCTAACTATATATGAGTAGCTATATACTGTATTTATACTACGTAATGCTATATACAAATACTATCTAAACTGGAATGATTTATCAGGTCATCCATCTCAGAAAGATGTGCGATTCCCTCTTAATTATTCCCAGGACAATTTTATTTGTAGTAAGAGTAACTTGGTTATCAGGCTGTCGAATTTAGTATCTTGAACCCTGGTTTTCAGTCCTTTGGAGTGGTCCACGGATTTCTCCTCCCACCAAGGCTTCCTAATAGTAAAGTCTGTGAAAGCAGGCACAGCCACGTGCTTGAAGATCAACAGATCTACTAGCAGTTTTGATTCGCCCTCATCAGGTCGCGTAAATCTCTTTCTGATTATCAAAAGCATGCTACCAGTTTGGGATTTACTCTTCTTATTACCTTTTTGGTAACGCAGTCGTATCAGGGATGATCCTACCCAATCTCGGACATTTGATCAGATCACAATCTTTGTATAGACCAGTAACTATACTCGAAAACATTAGTTGTTTTTGGTTAAGCCAATGGATGCAGATCCTACCTGCTTGGATTAATCAGAGGTTCCACATTATCCCCTTGGAGGATTTGAACCTGTATCTTGTGATCTAACCTGTGGAGCATTAACCACTGTGCTATGGACCCACAGGTCAAAAGTTCTGTTTAATATTAATATATACTAGAATTTTTTTTACTTTTATTTCATTTTCTTACAAATCATATAGCCTGTCATGTGACTATTAATATATACTAGATTTTTTTTATTTTTATTTCATTTTCTTACAAATCTCATGACCTGTCATATGACTATTTAAACAGTATATTAGTTTTAAACTTTCTTTTCTAATATAGTTTAGATAGATTATTGGTAAGCTAGTATTTAATTCATGTATTATGAGAGATGTAGGTTCTTTCCTATTGTTATATATTAATATATACAGAAATAAAAGAACTGATATTTATTAACGTAAAATAATAATAAACTGAAAAAAAAATAAGAATGAGTTTTTTATTATCAAAAATTATAAATTTTCATATCAATTAACAAGACTATAATAATAAAATATTCAAATAAAAACTATTTAATAAAAAGTTTCCTATCAAAAACAAACTAAATAAAAGAAAACCTGATATATATAAAGACAAGATATACTTTTAATACAAAAAATAGAAAATTACAAAATATATCTTTAGCAAATATTATAAAGACAAAATCAGAATTACATATACTGTATATAAGTATTAAAAAAGAAAATATCTAATAGAATAGAAAAATATAAAAAAGATTATTTCTGCTAATCCTTTTGCCAACCCAAAAAACAGACGTTTTCAAAAGATTTTTTGTCTTTATAATAATAAAGTCTATACACTTTCCTTAAAAACCATAATGGTTTTAATCAGCTGAGCGAGCAGAAGCCACCACTTGTTTTATTTTTTTTTTTCAAAACACTTTTCTTGTTTATTTTTGTAACTAAATACAAGAAACACATCTAAAAGATCTATGGCAAGAACATCTTTATAGAAAGAAAATTGACAAGAAAAAATATTTTCCAAATACTCCAAAAGATTCAAGAATCTAAAAAAACAAGAATAAAGAAGTCTTCAGTCTTTCCATTATCTCTTTGGCTTCTCACTTCTTTTTTTTCAAACATGATTTCTTTTTTCTAATTTTTCTGGAGAATTTTGTCTACCTCAGTTTGACCTGAATTTTTTGGCCACACCATATTTCCTGAAAGATAATTGGTTAAGGTCACAGATTGATTAATCATGTTAGCCACAGAAAAAGTAAACAAGACAAGTACTTTTCATATGTTTCTAGTTATACAATACCAAACCAATAATGTGATTAGTTCTTGAAAAAGTTGAATGGTTTCAAGTTAAAGTTGTGAAAAGAAAAGGGGTGACTCTTTTTTGTTCCTATCCTTTTATTTTCTTCCCTATTTTTTCTTGAGAATAGAAAGTAGCAACAAGATCTAGGTCCTATTCCAATCTGGTAACAAGTTGAAGTACCAATATCTATTCCGAAAATTGATTGGAAAAAGGAATCTTGAAACTATTCACTGGTTGAGTGAAGCTATAATTCCAGAAGACTTGGCTTGGGAGAGAAATTAACAATAAAAAACCAACATCTTTTCTGATTAGAAGTCTTCAAGTATAAAGTTTCAAGAAAAACTCTTCTGGAAGTGCCCTTAAATATTTTTGGACATTGATTACTCCATTGAAAATTAAACAGTCTAACTGGCTACATGTGATAAGAAGTGGAAAATCATAAGGGACTTGAGTTTTAAGTTCACTGAGATAATCTTTTCAATGATAGTTGGAATAGATAATAGCTTTTTTTCTTTTCTCTTTGTCAAAAAATTTCTTTTTAATTTTTTTTTCCTTTGCATAGTTTCTACAAGAGAAAGGTGACACAATTTGGATTTATGGTTATGACTGTGGAGGTGATCTGCAAGTACTGATCCTATCAGAAGTTCAGGATCTTAATTTTATCTTTTAGGAAAACAATATATCACCTCCATAAATTGCATCTAGAGACTTGGCTAAAGATAAATGAGTTGGGTTAGGGAAATTTGTACTTTGCATGTATTCTCATATGTGTAATGGTTCTCTATAATTTAATAAATAAACAATACCAACTTAATTGCAGAATTAAAAAAAAAAAAAAAAAAAAAGAATAGAAAAATATAAAAAAACATTTAATTGGAGAAACCAATTTGAGTATATTATTAATATATTTGTTTTTAAGATAAAAATAAACAAAACTATATAATTGTTTCTTAAACCTGTAGGTCTATAGTATAGTAGTTAACACTCCACAAGTCAAATCACAAGATACCAGTTCAACATCATATAAGGGCAGTTGAATAGAATTAATATGATATCTGGTGCCATAACCTATTAAAAGTGCTGTTTTTCATGAGAAGTTATTTCACACGTTGATCCAGTATACATTGAGATTGTAATTTCCAGAAAAGGTATCAAGGTGTGACAATCGTCCAGTTGGTGTTATGATAATTGTTGAAAGTTGTAAGGTGTATGAAGTATCTATCTTCAACAAGTAGGTTTGGTAATCGCTTCTCTAATATCTGGCGTCTTTCTGCAGATCCCTGCCCTAGTCTCATTTTAATCCAGTAATAAACTGGTCTAGTGGTGCTTATCCTGAGAAGACATTTGGCAGTAAGGCCTGTTCCATGCAAGAGTACTGTAAGTTACTGTTCAGGCAGTAAGAACCAGTTATAAGTCTACCTTAAACATTCTTAAGTATCATTTAGACAGATAAGAAATTAAATGATTAGTCCAGCTGCAAGTGGTGATAAAGGGATTTATCTCCAATGGAGCAAGCAGAGGTCATATAGCTTTATTCGCCATATAAAAGGATATTATCCCTAGTGTATCCCTTCCTTTTTCCTTAATTTTTTCTCAATAAATAAAGCAGTTAATAAAATTTACCAGTGACTCAGCAAAACAAATAGGGCTTTGGCATGTTTGTATCAATCTCTATCCATTAGGAAAAGTTGATAGCAACAATCGATATGTGGAGAGATCCTCATATAGTTTAACATACGTAAAGATAAATTAATGTTATAGCATAGTTCTATATAGTAATATATATAAATATATGTAGATATTATTAATCTTAATAAAGTTTGCTAAGCAAGGTCTACGCTAGCATTTAATAATAATAATAATTATTATTATTTCTTAAATTTTCATATTAACTTTAATGTTCTTTTTAAATATAAAACCAATATTACTTTAAAAAAAGTAACAAAAAAAACTAATTCACTATTATAATTTTTAAAAAATTATTATTATAAATTTTATCTAATAAATAAATAAAATAATTATATATAAATATATTTAGAATATTAAATAATAAAAAAAATTTTTTTTTTTAATTTTAAGCATATTTTTTATTATAAAAATATTTGAAATTTAAATAGAATTGAAATTTTTGACTAATTTTCTGAACAGTTTTTTATTATAAAACCTATATAAAAAAATTGAGAATTGATTTTTTTTTCAACTTTTATTGTATTTAAAGATAAAATAAAAAAATTTTTATTATTATATTTTATATATGACTTATTACAAACTTATTGATAAGACATTAAAAAATTTATTTATAAAGTTTTATATAATTTGATTAATTAGTTATTGAATTATAAGTAAATATATAATTCTGATTTTTTTTGCATCACATTATATGTAATAAAATTAAATTTAATTGGGAATTGTATTATAATACATATATGGTAAAGATCAACAATACAACTATATGTATAATTAATTAAAGGCATATATAAAAAGAATTTAATTAATTTAATAAAACAAGTAAACAGTATAAAAATTAAAAATATATTAAGGATAATTATAAACTGAATAATAGAAAAATTCCAAAAACTCTGGAATTACTGATGTACAAGATTCCAACAATAGAAAGAGAAGAAGAATATAAGCAGAAGAAAAAAAAAAAAAAACTAACAAGTTAATATTTAATTTAAAAACACAGTACAATATAGATCTTCAATAGAAAAAATAGAAAAAGTAAAAAAATTGTAATGGAAATTTCAAAACAGTATTCAGACTAAAACATATCTTTACTTTTAACAAAATCTATACACTCTCTTTAATACAACTTGACAGATCTTAGTAAGACACTTTTATATCCTCTATTATTTTATTTATTCTTTTAACAAAGTAAAAACAAGAAGGCTTCTTAGTTTTTACTCACCCAAGCTCCGATGGCAAGAAAGAGTTTCCCAGGGAAAAAGACAGTTTATTTGATTTCCCTTCTTCTTTTCATTGCCATGATATCAGTATCTTTATCAGAAAGGATGTCCTGAAAGGTTGTTGGATATCTTGATCTCCAGAAACTTTCACAATATAAATACAGCTATCTTTCTAATATGTTTTCAAAATTCTTTAGTTTTTCTGAAAAATTTTGTTCACCTTAGTTTGACTCTGAATTTTTGGTTATATCAGATCTGCTGGGTTTCTATTGGCTGAAAATCTGGATTGGATAACAATAAACATATAACAGATAAACAAAACAAGATCACATCTCTACTTGTATTACACAATCTTGATGATATCACATAATTGGATAGGAAGAGTAAGGTGATGAGATGTTCATTTTGTTCAGTTGGGTTTGGTGTACATCTCTCTACTTTCTCCTTTTCCTTTTCCCCTTTCCTTTATATAAAAAAGGTAAATAGAATGTTTTTTTCTTTGGGCTTTTTGATTCTAATCCATGGTTTGTGAAGAGCCACAAACTGTAAACTATTTAACAAGACCTTCAACATAACTCTCCTTTCTGCAAAAGTGACAACTCACTAGCAATATCCACCATTCTTACCTGTAGTGAAGGTACTTAGTTGGTAATGATTGCCAGAATAAAAGACTCCCTTTAAACTGAGCCGAACTTTAAAGAAGTTGTGTCTTCTTAAATAAGCAGCCTATGCTTGAAGGCAGGAATTATTTAAAGACTGGATCATAAACCTTGCCATAGGTTTTAAGATATTGAAATACATTCTGACTAACAAGATTTCATCCAGTTTTCAAATTGTAATTCCCTAGGCAGCCACCCAGATGAGGAAATATTCCAAGTTATTGGCAAGAATAACAGTAGTAGGTTTCTATCCAAGTATGATAGGATTGTATTTAGAGTATAATGGAACTCTATTTTCTTGAATGCAAGAAATAAGTGACTAAAATCATATATTTTAACTAATACAATCACATCAAAAAGATAATAACAACTAAACCTAAGGCCTTGGATAACTGAAATAGGATCAATAAAGCTGATCGCTAAAATCATTTCCCTCTTGTTGATGTCATCTTAAAGTCATTGAAGAAGAAGTCTTTCTTTCTCCTCCTTGGAAAGATTGAGACATAGTACTTTGATGGGTAATCTGTTAGGTGTTCAAGAATATTACTGAAAAAGTTTACAAATTTGAGACTAGAAAGTGTAGAAAAGTTTGGTTTGTTAGTCCATTTTTAAATTTTTTGAAATCAGTAATACCTGATAAGATCAATTAAGAAATACTGTTACTATGCTGGTAACAATCCTTACAGTAGAACATAGTTCTTAGTGCTATTCAAACAGTTATATTTTTAAGTTAGTTGAATTTTAGATATATCAAGTATTGACAAGAAGATTAATGTATACAGTATCTACTTTGATTTGAATAAAGATATAAACTATCTGTTAAAATAAAATAAAAAAAAAAAAATGTATCTAAAGTAGTTTATAGATATTAATACTTGTAATTAAAAATACAAATGTAAACTAAATAAAGTATGTTGAGCAAGGCCTTGCTAATTAAAAAAATAAAAAAAAATAATTTTTAATTTAATTATGATTTCTAGTACTTATATTTGTATTTGTATCCATCAAATACGAACACTTGTATATGAGTTTTAAGTTACACACAACTGATCGGAGAATTACCGGATGAGGTTTAGATCGGCGTAGTATCTAATACGCGTCTATTACTCATGCAGAATTGAGGACGAGACGCAACAAACTTCTCATTTCAAATGGGCCGTCTAGACAGACTCGAACTTGAAAACTTTAAATCCTATAAGGGTCGCCAAACTATTGGACCTTTTTATAATTTTACCTCTGTAATTGGACCAAATGGTGCAGGTAAATGTAATAGATAGAGCTTATACTCATCGCTAAATTTTAATGACTCGCACAAGCTTTTTTGACCACGCGATTCTACCTAGTACTTTGTATGAATTCTAAATAGATATCATCATTTCAATTTAATTTACTCAGGAAAATCAAATCTCATGGACGCAATTTCTTTTGTGTTGGGAGTCAAGTCTGCACAACTACGTTCTACACAGTTGAAAGAACTAATTTATCGAGGAAGATCTATGCAAGAAGAAGGTGAAGAGGACATGGATCTTGAAGGGCATCTAGAAAGCCCGAAGCGAGCGTGGGTCATGGCTGTATACAAGGATGATGACGATGACGAAATCCACTTTCAACGAAGGTATTTTACATTAAATTTTGTCTCCGGTTCTTTATATAATCTTATTCTGAACCATTCACTTTGACCGGTTATAGCATTACGAAAACTGGTTCGAGTGAATATAGGATCAATGACGATGTGGTTACCTTTTCAGTATACAATGCTGAACTGGAAAAACGGAATATCCTAGTAAAGGCTAGAAACTTTTTGGTTTTCCAGGTAATTAACAATCAATGAAATATAAAAATATTTTTTAAAAACATCAGTAATATCCAAATTATTTAAAAGGGTGATGTAGAAGCAATCGCATCGCAATCACCAAAAGATCTAACTAGACTCATCGAGCAAATCAGTGGGTAGGTACCATTCGCTTTATATATAGCAAGAACTGTTGTTATTGGTGCTTTTTATTATATGATAATGTGCCGATTTCTTTAAAGCTCTCTAGAATTTAAGGCAGAATATGAAAGGCTAAAGATACAGCAAGAACGAGCGACCGAAAATTCAACATTTAATTATAATAAAAAACGTGGCATCAATTCTGAAATACAGGAATATCAAAAGCAAAAAGCCCAAGCACAACAATTTGAAAAATTACAGGCCGAAAAGGTACCATGATCGGTCTATAATAATAAAATTAATGTTTCTTATTATAAATGTATTGATTATATTGATTGTTAGATGAATTCATATGGTTATCTATATGAATTTTACCTAGGCACAAATCATGGTTGACTACCTCTTATGGAGATTATTTCATATTCAAGAGGATATAAAAGAATATCGAGGACAGATAAACGATCATAATAATATAATTGCAGAGAAACAGAAGATACAGGTAAGTATTGATGTGATTGTTGAACAAAATCACGAAACCAACCGTTTTTGAGATTGTTTCTTTTCATACTTAGAAAGAGTATGATGCTGAGCTGAAAAAGGCCAGAGTCGAACAGGCAAAAGTTCACAGAGAGTATTACCAGGTGGAAAGGGAGATGAAATTGAAAGAGAAAGAATTAGAAGAGAAGGTAAAGTTCACGGTCAATCCGAAAGGTTTACAAATCAATCTCTTTTAACACCTCTTCATCCTATAGCGCCCAGCTTTGCTTACAGTGGACGAAAAAATCGCACATTCTAAAAGAAAATTAAATCAATTTGAACAAAACGCTGAAAGAGTACGAAAAGATTTTGAGCGACAGGTACTCATAAATCAATAATTCATTCAAATTTATTTTCCACATTGTGCGCTTATGTGCAAATATTCATCGATATAGTCGAAACGCGTCGAATCACTGCAGCTAGAATTAGATAAAGTTACTAGGGATGCCGAACAATACGAGGGTATAATTTTTTGCGTGAAACATATGTTTTCGTGGCCATCAATAATTAATCTAGATTCTTTATTATTTCAGCTTCACTAAATGCCGAAAGTAGTAGCAGCAAGAAAAGCGCAAACTTAAACGCCGATGAAATCGCAGAATATAACAGAAAGTAATAACTTATTTATGGCATTTAATTTAAATGCAGGATATGATAATACCCATTAAGCTTATTTCATAGGAGGGAAGAAGCAAACAAAAAGATCATAACAGAGAAACAACAGTTAGAAAATTTCCGCCGACAAGAAAAGACATGTAGCGAGTCGACGCAGCGATTGAAGGAGAAGATGGAAGATTTGGATAGACGTCGTAAACAACTGGAGGAAGAAAGTTTATCATTATCGGATCACAAAGACAAAGTTAAAACATGTTTAATTAAATAATTTTCATTAATGATGACTTCCAATCAATCAATATTAATTCTAACTTCAAACTAGGGATCTGCGTATGTGGCGCAACTACAACTTGATCTTGAAAAATCAAAAGGAGAACTCCAGTCAATCATTGTTGAAAGAGAATCCATTAAGTATGAATGTAAAATTTCATTTCAAAACTACTTCCTTCTACATCCTAATATGCCAATTTTTCTAACGGTAACTCTGTAGCCGTCAAGAAATTTACTTAAATCGAGAGTTGCAGGAAGTTCTTAACAAAATCACCGTGGCAAATGTAGATCAAAATGAATCGGAAAGGGAACAAAAAATGAAGGAATGTTTAGAAAGTTTGAAAAGAGTTTTTTCAGGTGTACATGGACGTCTTTTGGATCTGTTTACGCCGAGTCAGAGAAAGTACGCAGTTCCAGTCTCGATTATCTTAGGAAGAAATTTGGACGCAATTATTGTTGATCAACAAAAGACCGCTATCGAATGCATCCAGGTAAAGACCATAGTACTTTTAGAATGGTTAACACAAATATTAAATAATTATTTATAACCGTCTTAAAAGTACATGAGGGAGCAACGACTTGGACACGCGACATTTATTCCTCTTGACACAATTGTAGTCAAATCAATAAATGACAAGTATCGAAGTTTTATGAAAGGAGCGAGGTTAGCTATCGATGTTATTACGTACAATGATAAATTAGAACGCGCATTTCAATATGCATGCGGTAATACGTTGGTATGCGATACTCTCGAAATCGCAAAGCACATATGTTACGAAAAGGATCAACACATCAAAGGTACGTTTAAATCGTGTATAAAAATAAGATACATATTGACACTGAAATATTAACATTAAGACGGTTTCCCGTATTAGCTGTTACCCTTGACGGTACCATAATTCATAAAAGCGGATTGATTACAGGGGGTCATAGCGATGACATTCTTTCAGGTGCAAAAAGAGTAACAGAAAAGAAACGTGGGGATACATTGGAAGGTGAGCTGACCTCTGCTACGGAACGGTTTATTCAATTTGCATGTCACTGAGATTTGGTGGTCAATAATAGGATTGAAACGACAGAGAGATGAAATTTTTTCCAAGTTAAGCAATCTCAATAAATCAAAGCGTAGGGGAAATCTTGAGGAGCAAAAGAAAAGTGAAATATCTGGTTTGGAATCTAGATTAGAGCTTTCCCAACAAGACCTGGTATATCGTATTTAAATATTTATTGAGTATTTTGGGTTGTTCTCTATGCATCATTTAATTTAAATCGTTTATTTGATAGTTTGAGGTTACGAGAAAGCTAAAGGCAGTTAACGATGAGTTATCTGTTATCGCTGAAGAAGTTTTAAAACTTCAGCCAACCTTAGATCAGGTAATCTATATTTGCTCTTATATGCACGATGTTTACTATAAATAACAAGCCATGACCGTTCCTAGGCACAAGCGGAACTTATGCGTATTAATGAGCAAATTGTTCAGCTGGAGAATAAAATAAATTTAATCGAGGATGATGTTTTCCGGGATTTTTGTCGAAAAATCCAAGTCTCCAATATCCGTGATTATGAGCAAAGACAATTAAAGATGGCTCAAGAAATTGCTGAAAATAGGCTTAGGTTTACAACGCAAAAGTCACGCCTTCAAAATCAGTGAGGAGATTTTACATAATCATAATTTGGTTTTCTTTTTAATTATTGATAATTATATGTATTTATTATTGTTCAGATTGACATTTGAATCTGAACAACTAAATGAAACTCAAGATCGATTAAACAGACTAGAAACAGCTATTCGGGATGATGAACATAGGCTGTCAGAGCTCGAAGAGGAAAAAAGTCAATTGCTAAGGGATAAAAGTCGTATCTCCGATGAAATTACTGAAAAGCAAGAAACCCTTAATGAAATTAAAAAAGAATTTGACGTAAGGACAGATGCTGTTAATTCAGCAAAGAGACAATTATCACAATTGAATAAAGAGATTGATAAGATGATGAAGGAAGTTGTTAACAAGGTAAATAAGTTATATTCGACATTTTGTTCATTTATCATTGACTTGATTTAATTCAAAAACAGGAATCGGACATAGAGAAGCTGGAGGCCGATAGGTTTTCCATATTTCGTAAGTGCAAGCTGGAAGAAATAGAACTCCCTGTCTTGAGAGGCTCTCTCGATGAGGTTTTAATTGGAGACTCGGTGAGTATGGAAAATGTTGAAATTTGCAGACCAGTGAGGTCGGTCACAACATTCATGATACTTATTTCATGCAGTACCAAGAGGAAGATGCTATGGATACTGACGATGATGATATCATTGCGTCAAGTAGTAGATCAAATTCTAATTTAAATATTCAAGTTGATTTTGAGTCCTTGACAGAAAATCATATGGAGGTTTGTTGGCCATTTATAGTATATCAAGTTATCTAATTTGGCGTTCATGAAGTAAATAAGATTTATTATCTCGCAGAATAATGGAAACGAGATTGCTAAAGATTTCGAAAAAAAGATTGACGAAATAACAGCAAAGATGGAAGAAATTGCGCCCAGCTTAAAGGCTATAGAGAGGTTCGTATCTCGATTATCAAGAAATTACTTATGCTGCCTCCACTAATCAATGCATTACTAGACTTGAAGGCATAGAACAACGTTTACAGGATACAGAAAAAGAATTTGACAATGCGAGGCGGGAAGCTAAATTGACCAAAGAAGCATTCAACGCCGTTAAACAAGACCGGTTAGCTTTGTATTTTGTATTTTGCTACTGTGTAAAGACTTGCAGACATCATTTTTGTGTTCGCATCATCATCCAGGTATAAACATTTCCATGAAGCATATGATCATATTTCCGAAAACATTGATAAGATTTATAAAGACTTGACAAAAAGTCGTAGCTTCCCCTTGGGAGGGACTGCGTATCTTAGTTTGGAGGACACAGAGGTATGCTTTTAATAACAAACTCGATGTTCTTTTGAGAAAACAGCTATAATAATCTATCTATTTTTAGGAACCTTATTTAGACGGAGTGAAATACCACGCCATGCCTCCAATGAAACGTTTTCGAGATATGGAGCAATTGTCCGGCGGTGAAAAAACGATGGCGGCGCTAGCATTGCTATTTGCTATTCACAGGTAGTTTTATTACATTGCCAATTTCATGAACGTCTATACTCTTATTAATTTGCCTTTTTAGCTATCGACCATCGCCCTTCTTTGTGCTCGATGAAGTTGATGCTGCCTTGGATAACACGAATGTTGGAAAGATTGCAAATTATATTCGGGAACATGCTTCAGATAAATTTCAATTCATAGTTATTTCACTTAAGAGTACATTATATGAAAAAGCTCAGGCACTTGTTGGAATATACCGGGATCAAGAGGTGAACAGTAGCAAGACATTAACTTTACAGGTAATTATTTCTGTTCTTACCACTTTTTAAACGACATGTTATTAATCACTTGTTTCTTTCATGCAATATAGCTGGACAAATATCTGGAATAAAAGATTGTTTGAATGAAAATTTTTTTCCCAGTTTGACAGACTTAGCCGATTAACCATTATTGTTTTGCTCTTGAATTTATTATTCATAATATTATGAGAGTTGCATTTCATACAGGAACCTTAAATTTAACATATGCGATTAATTAATGTTTAATAATTAATAATAACACTTGTAGAAATTATTTTTGTTGGAGAATTCAATATTCAATATTATTGTCTTATAAATACAATTTTCAGGGTGAGATACAAACAAACATCGGCTTAAGAAAGAATAAATTTGAACAATACTTATTTTTAATTATATATTATTTAATAAATAATTTAAAAAATCTTTTTATTTTAATATTCAATTATAAAAATATCTATACAGTATTACCAAATTTTATTAATTTATTAATCAATATAATTTGTTTAATATTTTTATTAATTAGTTTTTTGTCAATTTAAAAAAACAAATATTTTTTAAAAGATAATTAGTTAAACTATAAATATATTAATTAAATCAAATTTAAAAAAAGTAACAAGATATATACAGTATATATATTGCAAATAAGCATAAAATATAAGGCTTTATTGATTTTATTTTATTTTATTTTGATTTTAATTATACATGTTTTCTTATTATCATAAAAGGAAATTTGATTGACAATATGATTCTGAATTAAATACAATTTTCAATTATTTACTAATTGATACCTAGTAATACAAACATAATATAGTTTTTAAAAAATGTCTAAATTAAATATAAATACATGTATAATTTTAACCATTAGTATTAATCTTGCTTAACAAACTTTATTAATGTCAATATATATATATATATATATATATATATACAGAGAACCCTCCCTAAATGCACCCCCTTGGGACCCAAGAGCAAGTGTGCATTTAGAGAAGGTGTGCATTTA
>CAJVPV010002271.1:0-13442 GCA_910591835.1 Acaulospora morrowiae
TTGTTTCTTTCACGATATATACCATGTTATATACAATATCAAATAAAGAAATGATGCTTACCTATGAGGGGAAACCCCCCCCAAAAAAAAAAGAAAAATATCTGAATTAATACAAACACATATATAGTCTGAATATATAAATGTATCAATAAAAATCATATACTTTGCATATGTTTTACTTTTAAAAAAAAATAAAAAATATTAGTGTAATTATTTTTGTTTTATACAATATATATTTTTTTATTTTGATATTAATTTAAAATTTTTAATTTAAATTTTTTTTTTCAACTAGCAAGATCTTGCTCAACATATTTTATTTAGTTTACATGTGTATTTTTTATTACAAGATCTACTATCTATAAACTATTCTAGATGCATATTGTACTATATTGAAATATTCCATATCGGCTTGCTACTATTGACTTATCTTTTAACATGTATCAAGGCTAACATACCAAGGCTCCATTAGTGTTATTATTATTATTTTTTTTTAATTCCACAATTAGGTTGATATCATATATTTATTAAATCATAAAGAATTATTACATGCACAAGAATACATGCAAAATACAAATTTCCCTGACCCAACTTATCTGTCTTTAGCCAAAGCCTCTAGATGTAATTTATGGAGGTGATATATTGTTCCTCTAAAGGATAGGATTAAGATATTGAACTTCTGATAGGATTAGCACTTGCAGATCACCTCCACAGTCATGACTATATATGTTGCTGAAATTCATAGATCCTTGATGCAATTGACGCAATTATTTGACACAATTAATTGAGTCACTATTAAAACATATAAATAATTGAGTCATAACACAATTATTTTTGAGGATTTTAGGAATTGGGTCAATAGCAAAATAATTTATGCCATATGTATAGTCACGACCATAAATTCAAATTGTATCACCACCTCTTGTAGAAACTATACAAGAGGAAAAAGGAATAAAAAAAAAAGAATTTTTTGACAAAGAGAAAAGAAAAAAAGCTATTGTCTATTCTAACTATCATTGAAAAGATTATTCCAGTGAACTTAAAATCTAAGCCTCTTATGGATTTCCACTTCTTACCACCTGTAACCAGTTAAACTGTTTAATTTCCAATGGAGTAGTTGATATCCAAAAATGTTTAAGGGTACTTCCAGGAGAGTATTTTTTGAAACTTTATGCTTAAAGACTTCTAACCAAAAAGGATATTAGTTTTCTATTATTGATTTCTCACAAGCTATGTCTTCTGGAATTATAGCTTCACTTAACCAGTAGATAGTTTCAAGATCACTTTCTCCAACCATTTTCGGAATGGATATTGGTATTTTAACTTGTTACCAGATTGGAATAGGACCTAGACCTTGTTGCTACTTCTTGTTCTCAAGAAAGAATAGGAAAGAAAAAAAAGAAAATAAAAGAATGGAAACAAAAAGGTGTTACTCCTTTTCTTCTCACAACTTTAACTTGAAACCGTTCAACTCTTTCAGGAACCAATCACATTATTGATTTGGTGTTGCACTACTGAAAACATGTGAGGAGTATGTGTCTTGTTTACTTTTTCTGTGGCTGAAATAATCAACCAATCCATGACCTTGACCAATCATCTTTCAGAAGATCCGGTGTGACCAAAACCATTAGTGTTGTTATTATATGAATAATGGAAATTGAAATTAATTATATTGTTTCTCCAATTCAATCAGTTCTTTATTAGTTTATCCTGTAATCTTGCTGCTTCTTTCTCTCCTTCTGCCAATGATCTATGTTGCATTGTGTCTTTGGCTCAGATATCACCTTGTTGTTCTTTTCCTTTTTCTCTTTTTTTCCTTCTAGTTATATTTTCTTCTTCTTTCTATTGTTGGAATTTGAGACATCTGTAGTTTCAGAGCTTGTGTAATTCTTTTGTTATACAGTTTGTAATTGCTCTCAGTATATCATTTTTCTTTCTTCTATTGATTTGTTTCACCAACTTGGTTAGATTTTTTTTATAAATACCTTTAGTTATATACAGTATCTAATGATTTTTTCTGAATTATTTATAGTTCATATCAATTGTTCTCTCTAGTTTCTTCTTTTTTCTTGATTTTCTATTCTGTTGGATATTTTTTCTTTTAGTATTTGCATGTGGTTCTAACCTTATCTCTGTAATGTTTACTAAAAATATGGTCAGTAATCTTTCATTTTTTGCACCATGGGTATGTCTTGTCTTTATATAGGTTATATCTTCTTTTATTCAGTCTACTTTTGGTAGGCAGCTCATTATTGAGCAGATTGTATCTAAATACTCTATTATTATAATTCTGTTGACTAGTATAAAAGCTTGTAATTTTTGATGGAAAGAAACTTGCTTATGTTTTTTTTAGTTTACCATTTTTTCTTCTTCTGTATTAAGCCAAACTTTATATTTCCTCTGTGTAACCCATCTGCTGGTCCATTTGCTGTTCTGCTATTGCTTTACGAAACTATTGGTACCTATATTTAGGTTTCTGCTTTTCCATTGTAGTGTACCTCTGATTTCTCTTATCTATTGATAGTTGATTCCTATGGTAAATCTGCAGTCAAGTTCTCTGCCTTCTTTTGCCAATTCATTTGTCCATTTATTATATTTGTCTTCTGTATATACTTTGATTTTCTTGAGTTTTATGATTGCTTTTCTCTCTTCTATCTTTTCCTAAATAAGTGTTGTTGTTAGTATATTTGTTTCTTTTGTTATTTTTTGTTTTTGTGACATTTCTGATTGTATCATGTGAATTGTACTTTGACTATCGGTTATTATTGTTGTTTTGGTATTGAGATTGATAAGTGTAATGGCAGTCAGGATTGCTATTAGTTTCACTCCTGTTAAAGATAGAAAACTCTTATATCTGCCTTTGAATTCTGCTTCTTCAAGCATCTCTGTATTTAGAATTATAACTCTTATTCCCATTTTGACTTGATTGTTGTTATATTTTTCTATGGATTCATTTGTATATATTTCAATGCATTTTCATCCCTGGATTTTTTCTGGATTTGCTTGAGTTCTTGTATTTTTAATTTAAATAAATAAATAAAAAATAATATGTAATAAATATTATTTAAATAAAATAATGATTTGTAATTATACAGTATATTTAAAAATAATAAAATATTATAAATAATTATAATTATTTTTTTTTTTGTAGTCAAACAAGTGTATACTGTTTATTAAATCTTTACAGAAAACAAATAATGTATGATATATTGTATTGTATAAACTATTATACTGCCTTGAACACTTGTCTTTGATTGCTGTCTCTAGGTGTGACTTTGGATATGAAAAAGGTTGCTCCCTTTATGATTTACTCGCTTATGGAGTTCAATCTTAAAGATTATTGCCTGCAGTTTATTACTACAGTTCATCTAAGCAAAGTCTAGACTATTTTTATATTTCTAAACATTTTTTCTCTTCTTTAATCCAGTCCCAAATTGAGATTCTGTCTTGGGTTCAAGAGCTGAAGTCTTCTTTCTTGTCTTGCAACATCTTGGAATTTGTTCTTAGTCTTTTGACTTATACTTCTTTCTTCTTTTTCTACTGATGGTTTTCCCTTTATATCTACATATTTTAAGCTTTCTTCCAGAGTCCTGTAGCTTGACACATCTATAGTTCCATATCCTTTTCTGAACTTGCTTGCAGATATTTCTTGAAAATTTCTTCAGTAGTTGTTTTGCTCTATTGGTTTTCATCTTAGCATTGGTCATTGTTTCTTTGAAAAGAGTCTTAAGCATATGTTTATAATATTTATTCCTGTGAAGAATTTGCTCCTGTATCATCTTTGCAAAAGATCTTATATGGTGGCTTGCTTGTCTTGTATTTTTTCCGCTTGAACACTTTTTAATCATTTGTTAAGTATTTGGTTTTGATTTTGGTTCTATATTTCTTTACGAATTTCTGAAATACTGTTGCAGAACAGAAGATGTTCAAAAGATTCTTCTTCTTATTGGCAATATAAACATATAGTTAAGTTTATGTATTTTGTGGGAAATATTTTGATCATATTGTCCAGGGTTGGTAGTTTATTATGCATCAGTTTTATGCAGAAGGCTTTTTCTTTGAATTGTTTGAGCAATATTGTTAAGGAGCCTTCTACTTTGTTTGCTTCCCAAAAACTTCTCCAATCAAAATTTTCTTGGTCTTCTATTTCTTTAGTCCATTTTTTTCGTATTCTGTTCTGGTTTGCCCATTTTGTTAAAATGTTTTTTTTATGTATTTTTTTAACAAAATCTTTTATTTCAATATCTATAAGGATCCTATTTTAACATAATATTGTTAAAGCTTCTTGTCGGTACTAGTTATACATGTTGCTGAAATTTGTAGATCCTTGATGCAATTGACGCAATTATTTGATGCAATTAATTAAGTCACTATTAAAACATATAAATAATTGAGTCATGACACAATTATTTTTGAGGATTTTGGGAATTGAGTCAACAGCAAATAATTTATGTCACATGTATAGTATTAGTTGTTCCAGATGATTTCGGGTTCCTCTTTTGCTTCTTTGGCAAGAAGATCTACTTTGTTATTGGCTTTATTTTTGTTATGTGCTTTTACTTTGATCATTTTGATTGTGATTTGTTTTTTATGTATCAGGTCTATACATCTTGTCTACAGTTGCCAATTTTTGCACTTTTTATTTCTTTTTTCTGTATTTTTAACATATGGATTTAAGAGCTTCTGTAGAGTATTGATACAGATTGTACTATTTGTTTGAATTTCTATTTGGCTCTTTTAAGGTATAACCAGAAGTATTAAGATAATCGCCACTAGTTCTGCTTGGAGTGCTGATGGCCAGTTGTCTACTCCTGCTTGGAAGAATCTTCTTGGATTTAGTCCTCTTTCTTGTAGCCAAGCAGCTCCTATTTTTAGCATCTGATCGCTTGCTCTTTCATATGATCTGTCTATATATAAGCAATAAGGCTGGTAGAAATTACTTTCTTTATTCATTTTATATTTTTCTATTATGGCTTGTGTATATTCTGGGAATTGGATATGTTCTTTAATTATTGATACTCCTAGATCTTCTATTTCAACTGCCATAAGGTGGTTGTTGATAATCCCTCGTTTATTGAAATGTTCTAATTCTTTTCTGGCTTGATTTTCTAGTACATGTATGCTAATTGAAATTTCTGGTTCATCTGCTTTTCTTAATGATGGGCATTGATTAAGAATATCATATGCTAGAACTCTGATCTTTAATCTTTTGTTGCCTCCACAGAAATTTATTTTATTCAAGGGATTTCTTGTTTCTCCTTTGGAATTTGTTTGGATACTGTCTAGAACTCTTTGAAGTTTGGCTGAGTCTGGTTTGAATCCTGTCTTCAACTTATAGATCTCTGCATGTGGAGTCTGGTGACCCGAGTTTCTTTTGTTTCTGTATCAAATGATTTGTTCATTTGTTTTTCCTGTATTTGTGATTTTTCAACTCTATCAGTATCAGTCTTTGTTTTGATTACTTATGAAAAATCTTCTATTTTGCTCTTCCCAGTTCCAATTTTGCCATCTATTATTTAGAACATTGTGTCTGTTTGCGAGAGTTACTTGGATTTTATTGTATTATAATGGTATTGATCCTTTATTGGTTTTAGACAAAATTTGGATGATTTTCCAGAATAGTATCGTTTTCATGTCTTTATCGATTAATTGGTTTACAAACATTATATTGTGTTTTCTTAGGGATGGAATTGCTTTCTGATATGCTTTCATATTATTAAGCTTATTTTTAATAAATAGCGAGCCTCCTTTCCATTCAAAATGGTTTGACTATCAGAAGTTTAATTCCCAGATTATTTGCTGATCTTAGTACTTGGGTCGAGAAGTTCTTTGAACATCTAAAAAATTGGGGATATCGTTGGTTAAGATATTGCTTGGTTCACAATTTTTGATTTGGGCCTGTTTGAAATGGATTAGTGTAGATATACTGGCTGGATCCATATTACTTAATCTGTTCATAAAGTTTGAGATCTGGTTTTCTGCTTGGATTTCCTTGATACTTTTGATATTGTATATCTTTTTGTGATGAATAATTAAGTTTGAAATTGTTGAAACCAGTCCTACTATTTTTTTTAAAGCCTTTCTTAATTGGGCTGTTAAGCTATTGCATATATTTTGATCTAAGAAACAATGTTGCATCTGGTATTCTATATGGAAAATAAGAACTCTGTGTAGAATGTATTCTGTATGTTTGTTTATTATTCTTTTCTTCTGAAAGCCTGATACTATAGTAGTGATTTCTTGCTAGATTCGAAAAGTTGTATCTCTAGTCTGTTTTTTACTTTCTATTCATATTCCTAGGAATCTAGTGAAACTGTTACAGTCATTCTCAACTACTTCTTGCTAATTCATTTCAATATTTACTAAGTTTGGTTCTTTGTTGTGGCTGTTTATTGTTATTAATACTGATTTGTTGCCATTGATCTGGAAGTCATTAGCTGCATAAAACCACTTGGCTCTTTCGAGAATATTTTTCATATCTTTTTTTGATCTGGCAATTCACGTCATGTTGTTCATATATGCTATTGCAGCTTGTCGAATATTCAATTGCATGGTTTCATTTTTATTGTAGTTGGTTCTCCATTCACAGTTCATGGAGTATCCTAGTTTTGTATTTTCCTGGATTTCATATAGCAAGAGATCATAGAAAATATACTAAAGGAGAGGTGAGATTGTTTTCCTTTGATTTATTCCATTCCTCACTGTTATTTTTTTGTAATTTCTACATCAGTAATTACTTGTAAAGATCTATTAATGAAAGGATCTAATATGAGTGCTATGAGGTTCTTTGGAATTTTGATTCTTTAAAGTGCTTTTTGTAACATCTCCAAATTAATCATGTCATATGCTTTGGCAATATCTTGAAATAGGATTCACAGTTTCTTTTTCTTTTCTCTGGCCTCTTCGCAAATATTGTTTAGCAAGTGGATAGGTTCTGAAGTGCTTTCTCCTAGCAGTCCTGTGAAATTAGAGCCCTTTAAAATATTGTGTTTTTTGCATATAGTTGATAGTCGATTAGAGATAATTTTGGTAAAACACTTTTGTAAAACATCCAGAAGAACTATTGGTCTAGTGTTGCTTAAGATGCCTTGTTATTCTTTTTCCTTCGAGATTGAATATAGTAAACTTTCTTTTCATGCTGCAGGAGTCATATTGTAGGTTAGATATATGTTCATAAGTTGACATAGTGTCCTTTTTCCTGTTGTTTTGATATTTTTGAGTATCTCGTATTTGATCTTATTGGATTCTGCTGCTTTGTCATTTGGAAGATCCTTCAGGACTTCTTCCAACTCATTTTCTGAAATAGTACTTGTCATCCTATTATACCATTCTTCTTTTATTTTGGCTTTAGGAGTGTACTGTTTTTTTTATTTCTCGTTTAGTAGATCAAAGTTGTTATTTTTTTTCTTGAAGGCTTTTTTATAGTACTCTATAGTTTGATACAGAATTTTCTCTTTGTTTATTAATATGTACTCTCTTTTTAGTTCGTCTTGGATACAAATTCTGTCTATTATAATTTTGTCTTGGAAGTTGTTTGTCAAACCCTGTACTATTTTTCTTTGATTCTCTCTAAGATTCTTGCATCTCTCTTAGATTGCTTATTTGATTTCTGTATTAGTTCTGTTTCTTTCCTTGTTGAGACATATTTTTTTAAGAGAGTTGACTGTCTTTTTAAGCTGTTGCATCAAGATATCTTTTTTTTCTTCTTCTTCAAGAATGTTTAAATGAGCTTGAGTTGATTTGAGTGCTAGGGCTATTGGTACTATATTTTGATTGATTTTCTTGCATTCATACCATAGCTTTTGTTTCTGGACTGGTTCTTTTAATGGGTCTAGTAGACTGGACCAGTTGTTAAGAGTTTTGATGATTAGACAATAATTGTGAAGTGTGAGTTGTTCTCTTTGACTTTTCTTGTGAAAGTTTGTCTTGATCTTTCCTTTTGTTATTCTCTTTTTACAATATAAGTGGTTAAAAACTGAGATTATTAGAATCTTTTCGAATGTCTTCTATAAGTCTTGGATTAATTGTTTGCACTTGTTATCATCAGTGTAGTTAGAATGTATTGTTTGGATTAAGTTTGAAATGTTGCTTTGTTGTAGCTTTAGGTCAAACTTGTGTTTGTATTTTTTTTATTGTGATTCTGTTGTTTTAGAGATGTTAATTATTTTTTTCCTATGGGCTTGGGTTTTTCCATGCTCATCTGATAATCTTTAAACATGATATCTCATGTGATTTGAACAGATAATATGATATAATCACTGTTAGAAATTGAGCGAAAGTCCTTATTGTTAAATTGGAGTATATTGTTTGCTATACCATAGGATCACCAGATATAGTTGATTCTACTAGAGCTTATATTGTTTTTCCATATGTGGGTTGTCTCTATTGGTTTCTATAGTTGGTGAAGATCGGAGAGGTTCCAACTGTTCATAAGACTGAACAATTCGATTTCAGGATCTTTAAGCTTGAAAAATTCTTGCATATTACTTGTTGTTCTACGATCTACTTTTGGGTTAAGTGTTGTATTGAAGTTACCCATTATTATAATCTCATAGTTTTTTTGTGTATAGGTCTGTAATAAGTTTAAGATCTTCTTCTGTAGTTTCTGGCTTTTCTTTTTGTCTCTGGACAGGTATACTTAAGCAATCCATGTCTTATGGCCTTTGTTTAGAAGATTGATTGCTATAAGATGATCTTTAATTTTATCTATTGATACTATATATCTTTCGATACTTCTATGAATTAGTAATAGAACTCCAGTGCTTCTGGGGTTATCTGGCTTAACACTCGAGATACTTTTATATTCTTTTTGATTTAGAAAGGTGAAATGTTAGTTTTCTTTGGATAGTTTTGTTTCATATAGGCCTAGAATATCAATTTTCTTTTTTAATATTTTTATTATTAGATTGGTTTGGTTTGTGTCTCGAGTGATTTCTTTAATATTGTGTGTTGCTATTGTTATCTGTGATATTTGGATATTATCATTGTTGATTGGAGAAGTTGATGTAATTTCTCTTCTCCGATTTTTTAGAAATAGTGTTTTTTGATTGGATAGGAATTTTTCTATTTGCGAGATGCTGTTGATATTGATATTTGTTGCTGAAGAGAATAGATGTATTGTTGATATGGATTGTGTAATAACAGTATTTGAATCTTTAGCATTAGTTGTGATTTTGACTGGTGCGACTACTTTTAGAAGTGGTTATATGACTTTTTTCAGTTGTTATATCCTTTCTCTAGTCTATATAACTAATCATTAATTTTTTTCAATACACTTGCGATTTGTTGCCAGGTATTATTTTCTTTTTCCTGATTTGCATCCCAATATTTTCTATTCGAATGAGTATTGTTGAGGATTTTGATTTTAATGAGTTAATCTGTTCTGGACTTTGGGGCTTTCTCTTTTGAGATAATACTTGTTATATCTTCTTCTTTTGTATCAGAATATTTAGGGTTCATATGCTTTAAGTGTTTGTTTTTTTGAGACTTGATGCTTGCTTTGGTGATAGTTTTTGTATTGTCTTGGTTACTCCACCAGGTCTTGTTTTCAAAAAGTTTTACATGCAACTTTAAGGCTTTGTTTAAATCTTCTGTATTGGAAAAGCCAAGGATAGCAAAGTTTTTTTTCTTTCCTGATTTACTATTTGTGGATATATGAATGGTTTTGGTGTTGAGATGTTTGGTTGCACTCATTATTCTAGTTGTTGAGACATTTTTGTTTAGTTCATATAGTTTGGTAGTGATGGTGTTACATTGGACTAATGTCTCAGTATGATTTTAATATAGTGTGATTCTGGCTATTACCGTTCCAATTGGTATAGTTTATGTTTCTTTTAGGTTTATTAGAAGTGTTGAGAATGTAACTGTTGCTGATTTGAAGTTGCTATTGCCACTTTCCATTTTTATGTTTGAGATTGAGCCATATTTGGATATGGCTTCTCTAAGTCTTTTGATTAAAAATTCAAAGTGAATATTTATTATTATGACTTTTTTCTCTATTACCTTTTGTCTATAATGTCTTCATCTTCTGGTGGAAATATGTTGCTTATACCTTTTTCGTGAGGGGTCAGGATAGTCATCTGGGGTTGAAAGACTATTAATTCTTGCTTGCATTCCAGCATGTTGTCATGCTTTTGAAAGTGTTATATTGTCCATTTATTTTTTTCTAAGATCTTGATTTGTATTTCTTTATGTGACAAAGGGACCCTTAGAAAGTTGGCTAGATTTTGCAATTGTTCCTCTCTGTTTTTGTTTTGGATCATGTTACATTTTATTCTAAGTTGATCTGAACTGTTATGTTCTGAAAGCTTGAATTTGTTGTATTCAGTATTGTTTTCTTTGATGGATTCTTTGACGTTTGTTTTGGAAGATGGAGTGTTTTCAGTTTGTTTTAAGATAATAAACTTGAAGCCTTCTTTTCCTTTTTTCAACTTGTTTAAACATCTTTTCATGTCTTCTCTATATTGGAGATGAACAGTGTACTATCTGTTGCCATTGATGAATAGTGTTTGTATGAGTTTGTACTTGTCTTTTGATAAGCAGAGGAGGTTGGTAATGTATTTGATTTGTTTTTCCTTGGAGTCTCCAGGTATGTTTGCTGCAAGTGCTCCTATTTTGAATTCACCTGATTTGTTGATAAAAAAGGGATTGGTAGGTATGTATTGCTTGTTTCTTGTATGATAATTTTGTATGGTCGTGATGCACTCCTCTGTTAATGGTTGTATTGGAATTTCTTCTTTGTTTTTATCTTCAGATTCTGTTGTTATTTCTATTGCTACAAGATTTGAGACTATGTCTTCTATTGCTTGGGATTCTTTATTAAGATTTTCTTCTGTTTGTATAGTATCCATTTGTGTTGTAATGTTTGGGGTATTGGTTGATTCTGCGTGCTCTTGGAAAGAGGGTATTTGAGTGTATTTCTCATTTTCACTTATATTATCTGAAGTTTGTTTATTTATAATAACTTTTCTTTCAACTATTTCTTGTTGATAGTTATGATTACTATTTTCTATCACAAGTTGTCTAGAAGATAATGTAATTTCTGGATCTTTGTTTTGTGAATATCATGAGTCTTGGACTGAATGTAGGATATCCACAATTTGAGATACTTGTTGTAAATGTTCTAATATATATCTGTTTAATATGTTCATGTTTAGTTGGTTGAATGTTCAAATTTGTTTGATGTATTTCTTGGCTAGCATCTATTTTATAGCTGTATATAAGTTGATATTGAGAAGCTTTGTGGCTACCACATCTATAACTATAATGTTTACAATTGCTCCTAGATCTGTCAACTCTGATGCAGTGTTTGTTGCACTATCTTCAATTAAAATATAAAATCACCTTTGTTCTCCTTCATTGTGATTGTTTTCAATTGTTTAGAGATATTCTATTATTAGGTTCTCTATTTGGATTGAACTGGAGTTAGCCATTGTTTTGAACTTTTGCTAGGTTGACATGTGTAAACTAGCTTGCTTTGTTATTTGTTTTGGTATATGTTTATGATGTAGTTATATCTCTTTTAGTATATGGAGTTAAAATTAACATGTGTTTTGCCAAGGGCTTTGTGATCTGCTTGTTTTGATAAGCTTTAATTGTGTTTTGTTACTTAATTTGTACTGTTAACATGTTTGTGATACTGCAGATCTTGCTTTGGGAGTAAGTTAACTTTAGTACCCTTTGGGGTTGTTGTCTACACATGTTCATATTTTTGGATTGTATTTGTTTGTTTGGTAGTTGTTATTATTGTTTGATTTTGAAAAGTATATATTTGTGTTACTATTAATCTTTAGGAGAGGGTAACCTGTCTCTGGTTTTTTGTCCTCAACAAAAATTTGATCATGTAACAGTTGTTGTTTATTTTCAAAAATATTGAGATCTGTACTTTTCTTTTCAATCACAGTGATGAGAAAGTCTTGGTACCCTTCTGATTCTGTGTTGATATGCGAGGTTGCCTAATTTACCGGGTGTGATCTGACCAATACTAAGTTCTGCTAATGTCTAGGGAGGTATCTAACCTGGTGCACAATTGGCTGGCAGCTTGTGAAGTGCAGTGCTGACTTTCTCTTTTAATTTTACTATGAATTGTATTCCTTGTTTTTTCTTCTTTCCCAATAAGAAATTACAAGTATCTATCTTTGAAAATAAAGAATAAAAAAGAGTATACTTTTTGAACCCACAGTATACCTGTTATATCTGTCCTTCTTTGTTTTTAAGAAAATATTGTGAAGTTTTTTTTCTTGGTGTTTTCTTTGAGTGTTTCTTTGGATATTCTTAAGTGTTTTTAGTATTACCAAAAAAAGAAATTTTTAAGAGTTTTGAGATTTGCAAAAAAGAGTTTTTATAATTTAATTATTAACTAATTAACTAATTAAAAAAAAAAACTCTCTTCTGATCACATCTGTTTTGTTAAAAATTTTTCTTTTATAATAATTTTAAGCAAGAAAAATAGTTTATACTTTTTATTACAAGTGAGCTTCAACTTAAGAACTCAAGAATCTTTAAGACAACTGATACAATAGAATGTGATCTTTGATTGAAGTCTATTTAAGTTTGGAAATCTTGCTTATTCTTTAGTTACATGAGAAAAGTTTTATAGCAAATTTCTATTTTTTTATTCTTTTGCATTTCTCCTTACTCTTATTTTATCATAAAACTATTTATATTATATATGTATTTATATTTAATTCAAACATTTTTCAAAAATTATATTATGTTCATATTACTAAGTAACAATTAATAAATAATTGGAAATTATATTTAATTCAAAATTGTATTATCAATCAAATTTTCTTTTATGGTAATAAGAAAACATGTATAATCTATATTATTATTATTATACTTGTTAAATCAAATACTTTCCAAAACATATAATCAAACAGAATTAGTAAGTTTATTGTTTGTTTTAAATTAACTTTTAAACTTAACTATACTATAGTGACACTAGTTATACTATCTTAAATTTTCTATTTTTTTTTACTTGTCCAAAAAACTAAATTCAGTTTATTCTTTTTAGATAATCAGTACTTTCCAATTATCAATCAGATTTTATCTAAAAATAAAAAAAAAAGCTGAACCTGTTTAAATCAGTTTTGTATCACAATAATAACAATCACAATAACAACATCAATCACATTACTATTGATAACTATAACAATAAACAATGTCATATATATTTTACTATCTATGGTTAACCTATGGGTCCATAGCTCAGTAGTTAGAGTGCCATAGGTCTGTATCACAGGTTCCAGGTTCAAATCCACTAGGGGGCTAATGTGATTCTCCAAATAATGTGGGAACTTGCATACCATCGGCATAACCAAATAACCGATGCTTCCAATTATAGAAAAAACTGGTCTATAAGAGGATTGTGATACGATCGTCGTCCGAAATCGGCTAGGATTATCCCCGACACGATCACGTTGCCAGAAGTGGTAATAAGAAGA